>ML798046.1:88634-134112 GCA_009831015.1 Picea engelmannii | reverse complement strand
GTAAGATATTACTATTTTGGAGTCATTGACTTAATTTTAATTTGTGCCCATTCCCCCTTTAAGGTGCAAGGAGATTGAATTGCTATCTATTGCAAGATGTGTCTTTACTCGAGAGAGAATTATGTGGTAAGACTGATTTAACTTCTTGGTTTTCAGTGACCATTGCCAAGGATTGATCCACCAAAAGTGAATATTTAATCTTGCAAGTTTCTTTAGTTTGGAGAATTTGTTTGATGAATGATTATGATTACCACAATGTTGAAAATGATGGAGATAAAAACATTAATAATCCATATGACCAACTCGATTGCAATGTTGGCACTTCACATTCTGATGTTGTTATGAACACAATATATAATAATAAATGTAAATACATTACAAAATAAATAATAATAAATAATCAATAGTTAATGAATAATAATAAAGAGACACCTCCCTGATGAAAGGTCATGTATCTTCATGAAAGGGCACCCTTGTGTGGGTATATAAGGCCCTCGTTCTCATTGTAATCATCATCTCATCATATCTTATTTATTTTCATATACATTTATATATCATTTATTATACTCATGGATATCGTTATATTCCAAGTATTTTGGATATTTAACTCGTAAGCCAGATTTGGTTATTACATTTGTGTGAGCGAACTTTGTTCGTCTCATTTGGTATCAGAGCAAGTCTCGATCCTCCTTTTGTCCAACCACATCATTTCAGAGTTTCTATGATAAATCTAGGTCTTTGACCATGTTAGGGAATTTTTCCATTAAAAACAAAAAAGATCATCAGAAATTACCATTGAAGAAATAAAGCCTAGTCTAAACGTTCCACCTTTTGGTTGTTTTTCAGAGATTTTTTCCGTTTGATTTTGCTTGAAATTCGGTGAGGAATGGTTGGATCTACAAATTTGAGTGGCTAAGTTTGTATAATATGAGTATATTAGAGGTTTTTCATCACGTTGAATCCATTTATGCATTCAGAAATGCAATTTAAACAACATAAAATAGCGATTTTGTCCAAATTTACATCACCAGATTCCGGCCCAAAAAAACAAAAGGTAAAACGTTTAGCCAATGCGAAAGAAATAATCCTTCTGTTGCAGGAAAATAAAAAGAAGTGGAATATTTTTCACTACCATACATTTACATTTGTTGACATACATTGAAGCTTATTAACTTTGACTGCCACCAACATTTCTAAAACCAACGAAAATTGCAGTAAATAAAAGCACTATTATTCTTGACTCATAGCTCTATTTTCTTTTAACAACGGTCACAAAGGATGTGTGGAAACATTTTTATTAACATTTTATTGCATACCCATGACCAAGGGTAAGGATTCTTGGGTGTAGGTCGCACAGTACCAATTCCTGCATGAGCATACCCTTTTGTCGTCATACACAACTAACCGAACAAAAAATAAATCGTTGCTTAGATTCGATTCACAACTAAATCAGATCAATATGTTCGTACCATCCGCTACATGTATTATTAATCTAGAATCCCTCATTACAGAGCTTGTATTCGTTGCTATAAGTTTTCATTGGAGTATTAAATCAATGCATTAGTTGAATACAAGGTTTTGATAGCAAGGTTATACAAATATGAAATTAAGTAAAAGGATTGTGACAGAGGGAATCTCTCAAGATGAGAAGGATATGCAAAAAACTCTCTTTGACATGTCTGAGATGGTGAAAGTGTTGTATGAAGACTACTTGGAATGAAAGAGATCGGTTCAAGTGAAAACTTCAAAGAACAACAAAAGCAAAGAAGAATTGAAGGAATTTTCTACTACACCGAATTCATAAAACATCTATGAGGTATGCAGTGGAATTCATTCATCAATTTCTCCTTGTTCCCATCAGGATGGTTCTTTTGGTGCATTTGAAAAACATACAAGAGGTATAGGTTTGAAATTGCTAAGCAAGATGGGATATGAAGGAAAGGGTCTTGGAAATAAGGGCCAAGGTATCGTTAATCCCATAGAGGTTGTGGAAATACATCGTTATTTAGGATTGGGATATGGAGAAGAGGATATTGGAGCATTCTCCAAGATGGGCTCCAAAACATTGGAAGCAAGAGATGCTTCAAGTGACCAGCTTAAGTCATTGCGGGAACACTTCACGAAAGGTGATGGTATATCACTCCATGATTGTGATAGTGAATGCAAGTCATCTCCAAATAAAATTGAAGATCAAAAAGAAAGGTATAATGGTCATGTTTTTTCCAAATCTCTTTTTTATTATAAAAAGAATAATCATGTAACTCGAAACTTGTGGAATATGTATCCATGTACTTTTTGTCATTCACCCAAGCATTGTGTTTCCAAGTGTTGGAAGAGACAATCTTTGTACAAGAAGTTTATGTCAACCAGGAAGGAGACACGACATAAAGACCAAACTCCACAATGGAAGAAAGAGAAGGGCAAACAAGTCTGGATGCCAAAAACTCACTGCACTTATTGCAACAGGGGTAGACATCAAAAAGCTAAATATTGGAAGCTTAATCCAGAGCTTCGTCCAAAGAAGGAAAAAAGGATTGCGCATGTACTCACAAAGGAAGAGGCATTACCAATGAAGCAAGAGGAACACCATGAATGAAAGAAAACAATCACTTAGTTTTTCCAGAAGTGGATGTCACATCTTCATTGTATTTTGCTTCCATTAATGTAATCACACATGTTGAAATGATGACCTGTTATAACATCATTTCTGAACAACATAGTATTTTTGTTTATCCTTATGAGTATGTAATCAGTAAGGTCCATTTTGTAACCTTTTAGAGGACCAAAAGTATTTAGTGGGGAGGTGTGATTCAGAATTGGATCCAGGAGCCAAGATTGGGTCCAAGAAGGCATAAAAAATGAAAGTGCTCAGAATCTCTTCAAAATGGACGTGTGTGTAGGCCTCAATGTTATGAACCCAATGCAACTTGAACGGGCTCAAACAGACGTCATATGCGAAAGATATAGCGGTCTTTTCATTTGGCCAAACAGGCAAAAAAACAATGTTGAATGTACAGTTTGTATAGCCCGTACAGTGCTAATGTGGCAGCTGACTGTACAGGTTGTACGACTATATAGATGATGTGGAATTGATGCGTTGACGTTGATTGGGCAGTTCATGGTGACAGGTGGACCAGTTAGGGTGTGACACTTGGCACCATTGCAAGGGTGACACGTGGCACGTCCGTATGACTGACGTGGCAAGTCCATATAGTCCATACGACACATGGAGATGACGTGGCAGGTACAATGGAATATAAATGGCTTGATATATGGATGAGTAGGATACTGACACATGTCCTTGTTTTTTGGAAAATAGTGTGGTACCACGTGGCCCAGTCTTGTGTTGCCACGTGGCACGCATCCATTGGCCAGTAGTGTTTGGAAAAATTTGTTTGGGTCTACGGGATTCGAACCTATGACCTCTGGTCTGGGAAAATTTTTGGCAAGGCCAGGCTACCAGCCCTCCTACTATGTTGCTTAACATATCATGTCAAAATATATTGTTTGAATGTGATTTGTTAAAGTTTGGGTAGAGTTGAGGGCTGGGGCTAGCCCCAACCCTCGGCACATACGACTGTGCCATATAACCTTAGACCATATCATTTGGCACACACAATTATGAATTACGACCAACCCCTGATGTATACCATGCAACCACTCTAACATATGACCATCGTTTATAAATAGGCATGCGAATATGTTTGGAGCCTAGCCCAAATCGCAGACACATGCATATGACCCAGACTTGTTGTTAGCGCAGAGTTTTAGGGTTAGCCTCGATCGGCCAAGATATCCCACCGAACATGGGGCGTAATTGTGGGCTACACTGTCGAGAGGCTAGTTCATTGTATTAGCGCATGGAGGTTTGGCTCGCGACCACATGACCACCACCTTTTGACCAGGAGCCAGGAACGAAGGGGCCAGCAAAGGAGCGCCAGGCTAGGACCACATGGGGTGCGCACATATTTCTAAGAGCCCTAAGAAAGGGGTTTGCGCCCTAATATTTACCAAATTTGGGTTTTATACTTTATATTAAGAGTTTTAATTGATTTTTTCAATAGAATTGAGAGATTTTGGTCATTTTTGGGTGATATTGGGCCCTTTTTTAGGCCAGATCTTGGGAAGAAGTTGGGAGGTGATTACCAAATTCAGGACTATATAAACTAGAGGCTCTTGAAGCCATAAAAGGAGGTTCAAAGCAGAGAAATGTTGCAGAATTGTTGAGCCAATGCCATTGTTATGCAGGGAAGCTATTGTGGAGCGCACCTTTGCGAGCCATTTCTGGGAGCTTCGTACATCCGTTTTCAATGTCATCGGTTTTGATGGGTTCTTGAGATCTGGTAGAACACAACCAGCTCATTGTTGTAATAAATTGGAATTTTCATGGTGTACTTGAAAATATTTGAAGAGAAATAAGAAATCCCACTGAGACAAAGGCCTGGAGACGTAGGCGAGATTGTTGAACTCCATTATCATTTTGGTGTTTTATGGTTTGTTGTTCTTCATACTTATGTTCAGATTTGTATATTATCTTATGGCTGCTATTTTTCCTCTTTCATTCTTCCTCTTTTATTAATTTCCTAAATGGAAATTTAACTCATGCAAGATAACTCAACCATTATCATTTAAAAGATCTTTTTGGATCACTTGGAAAGACGATCAACTAACACCATGATGATTGACTTATTGTTTGATTTAGGTAATCCCGCAATGAAATCCATCGATATGTCCCTAAAAATAGCGGGTGGAATCGGAAGCACTTGGAGTGTGCCAGGGGATTTGATTGTTTCTCCCTTGTTACGTTGACAAACATCACATTCTTCCACAAAAGTGCAAACACCTTTGTTCATACCATCCCAGAAAAAAGAACGTTTGACCTTGTCATAAGTTTTGGTAAACCTTGAGTGGCCTGCTGTGGGAGTAGCATGAAGCTCAAAACGTAGCATGGATTTAAGTTTTGATTGTTTACTTAAATACAAACGACCTTCGTATTGAAGCTCATCATTGTGCCAAGAGTACCCTAGGGACACTAGAGAATTTTCTTGCAATTGTTGGATCAGATACAGAATTTTAGGATCTTGTAGCCATTCCTAGCGAGCAACTTGGAGCCAATCTGGGACAATGAAGGATAGGGAGAAAATGGACCCTTCATCTTCATATTTTCGAGAAAGAGCATCAACAACCGAATTTTCTTTTCCTTTCTTGTAAATGATCTCATAATCATATCCAAAGAGCTTAGTTACCCATTTTTCCTCCTTTGGAGAGGAAGGTCGTTGCTCCAGAAAATACTTGAGGCTTTGATGATCGATCTTAATTTGGAAGCATTGTCCCAAGAGATAAGGGCATCAGAGGTCTATTGCATGCAGAATAACCACCATTTTCTTTTCATAGATTGATTGGCCCAAATGGTGGTCTGGAAATTGATTGTTGGTAGTGGCCAAAGGTCTTCCCTCTTGCTTAAGGGTTGTTCCAATTCCTCTCCTAGAGGCATCACATTCTAGGACAAAGGTATTTGTGAAATCAGGAAGGGCCAAGACTAGAGTAGTGCACATAGATGCCTTCAATGCTTGAAAGGCCTGATCAGCTGTGGGAGTCCAAGTGAAATAATTATTTTTAAGTAGAGCAATGAGAGGCACCATAATCTTTCCATAATTCTAAACAAACTTGCGATAATACCTTATTAAACCTAGAAAACCACACAAGATTTTGATAGTATTGGGGCGAGGCTAATCATGCATGGCTTCAATCTTCTAGGATCCACCCAGACACCAGCCTTGCCAACAATATGACCCAAGTACTCAACTTTTGAGGCGCCAAAGGCACATTTAGAGTGTTTGAGGAAAATTTGATGTTGAGAGAGTAGATGAAGAACTTGATCCACATGGGAAATATGGGATTGCCAAGTTTTACTGTAGATGAGAATATCATCAAAGAAAATTAAGAGAAAATGATAGAGAAAATGACAGAATACATGATTCATGAGGCTTTGGAAGGTGGAGGGGGCATTACATAGGCCAAAGGGAATGACCAAGAACTCATAGTGACCCTCATGAGTTCAAAAAGAAGTCTTGGGGATGTCAACGACTTGCATACATATCTGGTGGTAGCCAGAATGCATATCAAGTTTGGTGAAATACTGAGCACCACTCAACTTATCCAAGAGATCATCAATGACAGGAATGGGAAACGTGTCTTTGATAGTTAATTTATTGAGGGCATGGAAGTCGGGACACATGTGCCAAGTACATTATTTCTTAAGTACCATGACCACAGGAGAAGAATAAGGGCTGGTACTGGGGTGATTAACACCTGCTTGGAGCAATTACTGCACGATTTTCTCAATTTCATTCTGTAGGGACAAGGGATGACGATAAGGGCAAACATTGGGAGGAACATTGCCAGGAACAACGGGTATGGAATGATCATGAGCACCACGAGAAAGAGGAATTCCCTGGGGAGTGGAAAAAATAGCTTGGTGTTTGGAGAGAATATCTTGGATTTCAGGATGCACAAAGGGTGTCTCAATCGCATGAATAGAATGGAGTTGAGCAATAATATCGGAGTGGCCTTTCTTGAGGAGTTTTTCCATGCGATGGGAACTAATGATCTCAGGAGAACCAACTGTGAGACCTTGGAAGTGATACATTTTCCCTCATGTTGGAATTGCATGGTTAATTTCTTAAAATCCATAAGAATGGGACCCAAAGTGCGTAACCATTCAAAACCTAGCACAACATCACACCCGCCCATTTCGATGGAAAACATATGAGATTTCAGGTGGTAATGTCCAAATTGAAGATGTAAATTTTCACAACACCCACCACATTTCATGGACCCACCATTGGCTATCATGATTTGAAAAATATTGACAGCACGAATATAACAATTGATTTTCTAGGCAATGCAACGATGAATAAAATTGTGGGTGCTACCACTGTCAACCAGGATGATGACCTTCCTATTCTTAATATAGCCAATGAGCTTGAGATTTTAGGGAGCAGAGAAGCCAATGAGAACATGCAAGGAAATAAATGGTTCAACTTCAAGTCAGTCAGTGGGCTCTGGGGTAGCATCGGGAAGGGAGGGCTCTTCAACAAGTGGAACTGTCACATCTTCTTCAGGAATGTAATATCCCCCGGTAGTGCCCCAGTCATATTATGAATTGTAATCATGTTTTGTAGGCTGGTGAGCCAAGTATTGATAAGTTGGTAGGCTTATGTGTTTATTAGGCCAGAGAGCCTATGTCTTAAAGGCCAGGAGCCTATTTTTGTATATGTAATATGCAGAACATTAATAAATATTAAACATCGTTGCATGCAGACCAGCCAAGAAGAAAGAGTGATGGGGGACTAAGATTCCACAGGGTGGGTAAGGGAAAAGGGGTTGAAAGGTTGGAAAGAGGGGCTAAAGGTTCAACCTCTGCGTGGATTCCTTGTCACGCACCCTAAAAACCAATGACAAACCCGTGAATTGAGTCGTGTCACCTGTGTGTCCTATGAGCCCAGCCTATCCACTCTTGCAGAGTTGAGTCCATACCTGAACTGTCTTTGGGTTGTTGCCTTCTGTGTTTTCTGAGTGGAATTGACTAGTTGATGTTGTTTTTATCCTCACTTTGCGGGAATTGGGATGAAGTTGGTTGAAGAACCGGGTTGTCAGGCCCGTGGTAGAAGAGGCAGGTTGTCAGGCCTATGAGCAAATCTCTCCAAGTGAGAGAGTCTGTCGAGAAGTGGTTTTCTCCCAGAGAGAGTCCAGCATCAGCTAAGGAGCTCTGAGAATTCTTGATCTGGCATGTTGTCGAGACCCAGAGAGGGAGGTGAAGCACCGATGGATTGTTCTTGTGAAGGTGTATACTCTCGGGTGGAACAAGCATGTGGGGAATGAGAGTCTGTGAGTAGTGGGCATAAGAAGGTTCCTGCAGAGAATCCTTCTGGTTTCTCTGTGCAGTTTTCCTGTAACCTCAGCCTAGTCTAGGATTCCCTTGCCTTGGGTGGAGCTTAGTCCCAGCTCGGGGGTGACCCACTGCTGAGCGTGATGAGCAGTGAGGTCTAAGGATGGGAGGTTTGTGGAAGGTCTGCACGTACTTGGTGGTGTTACAATAGTTTCAAAGATAAGTATATGCATGTGTTTAATTTCAATTAAAATGCATCTCTGTGATGCTTGCAATATTATCATGTATTACGTTGCAATGATAATTACTGTTAATTCCATTAATTTTGTATGTTAGTAGTAATTATATGTTTAGTCTGTTAATTCATTTAACTTCATTTAAATGCATACTATATAAGTGTTATTCCGCGTAGTAGCATTTCCCGACAGTGGGGTTGATGGTCGGGGTCGTTACAATATGGTATCAGTGCCCCAGGTTTCAACGTTGAACCTGGATGGGCCAGATAGGTGGTCTTTGGGCCCAAGGTTTCGAGTTGAAATGGTGTTCGGATGGAACCAATTTCGAAACTTAGAATATTTCTTAGTGCCAATGGGTTGCTTGGTCATGTTACGAAGCTCAAGAAGAGTAGTGTAGAATAAAACTGCAGTCGGTGTGGTGTTTGACCACAGAGAGAGAGAGAGAGAGCTCAACACTTGGGGTGTTGAGAGCCTTAAGATCTATTAGGGAAAAAGGAGAGTCCTTTACAACCGTCAAATCCTGAGAAGGCACGGGAAGGTTATCCTCGAAGCCTTTTGGATTTCAACAATCGGGAGAAGCGGGGTGCGATGAGACACAAACCTATGAAACCTGAAACTCTGAAATCCCAAGAAGATCTACACCGTAGATCTGGGAAAAAGAGATTTACCGTTGGATCAAGCAGAAGAGAAGATTGTAATTTTGGGAGTTCAACTGTCGGGAGAAGTGGGATGTGTTGACGCACAAACTCCCGAAGCCCGAAATTATGAAGTCTCGAAGAGTCGAAGTAGTGGGTCATGCTGACACCACTTGAATGGATGTAGACACACGGGATGTGTGCCACGTGTCAGTGGGTCCTGAAGGAAAAAAAGTAGATGCAGTGGGGCTGGATGATGTCACTTGGGGTAACATGGACCTTCTTAAGTACACCGCGTGTCACCACCATGGTTGGTGACAGCTGTGTTGTGGGCCCGAAGGCTAGAAAGGTCGAAAGTTCGGAAGTCGGGAGTTGGAGAGGGAAGCGAGTGTGGAAGCTTGCAGGACTGAAGTCTCGAACCTCCGAAACCTGAAACTCCGAAGTCCCTAAGCTCCAAAGTCCTGGAGGCTTCGATGACAGGATTTTCCTCTTGCATGTCCATCGACGGATGTTAGGTATGGTGGACGGTTGATCTGCCTGCCTCGCGAGTTCGGTAATTCAGAACTCTGAATAACTGATGTGTTATGATTGGAGTTTTCCGAAACTTGAAGTCCCGATTAGATAACCTTGAGATCTAGTGCTTGGTCACAAACCTTGGTCGCATGGGTTGGGGAACTGAGAGAAAAGGGCTATGGCCTAAGTTTACTACAGACCCAAGCAGATCTCGGAAAACTCATGAAAACTAAACGTTTTCTTGAATCAAATTTGTTTATGAATGTTGTGGGAATTGTTAAGGAATGATGGCCTGACAAATTATGGTTAACTGCACGTTGTGTTTGCACATTTCAACGAGTACCAGAACCGAATAGAGTTGCCACTCAATGCAAAGAAATGGAAGAGGCACGAACTACTTCCAGTCCCGAGGATGAAGAAAAATGAATGGATATTCATTTGGGATTTGAAGGGTCGAACTCCAATGGACATGGAGATGAGTTAGATAAGGAAGGGCATATGATGAAAACCATTGAACGATTGCAGAAAATGCCCAAAATCACCGAGCAAATAGAAAGAAGCTTATGAAAGCTAAGGACAAGCAGGGAGAATTCAACTTAAAGTTGATGAAGAGTTTGGAGAGAATAGAAAAGAAGTTGGACAAGGAGAGGGAAGCGAGTGTGGAAGCTTCCAGGACCGAAGTCTCAAACCTCCAAAACCCAAACCTCCGAAGTCCCGAAGCTCTGAAGTCCCGGAGGCTTCGATGACAGGATTTTCCTTGTGTATGTCTATCGACGGATGTTAGGTATGGTGGACGGTTGATCTACCTGCCTCACGAGTTCAGTAATTCAGAACTCCAAATAACTTATGTTCTATGATTTGAGTTTTCCAAAAGTCGAACTCTCGATTAGAGAACCTTGAGATCTAGTGCTTGGTCACAAACCTTGGTCATGTGGGTTGGGGAACCGAGAGAAAAGGGATATGGCCTAAATTTACTACAGACCCGAGCAGAGCTCAAAAAATTCAAGAAAACTGAACATTTTCTTGAATCAAATTTGTTTATGAATGTTGTGGGAATTATTAAGGAATGATGGCCTAGAAAATTTTGGTTGACTGCACGTTGTGTTTGCAAAGTTCAATGGGTGCCAGAACCGAATAGATTTGCCACTGAGTGCAAAAAAATGGAAGAGGCACGGACTGCTTCCAGTTCCAAGGATGAAGCAAAAGGAATGGATATTCATTTGGAAGTTGAAGGGTCGAACTCTAATGGACATGGAGCCAAGTTAGATAAGTAAGGGCATATGATGAAAACCATTGAACGATTGCACAAAAATTCCCAAACTCACCGAGCAGATAGGAAGAATCTTATGAAAGCTAAGGACAAGCAGGGAGAATTCAACTTAAAGTTGATGAAGAGTCTGGAGAGAATAGAAAAGAAGTTGGACAATGAGAGAGACTCAAGAAAAACAAGAATTCACCGGGATTCTAAGGGAAGAATATCAAGGAGTGTTGGTAGACACCATCATCACTCCCAGGGTCACTCCAAGAGGAGGGAACACAGTAGTTCATGCCCATCTCCTACCAGAAAGCAAAGGAGATCTGGAGTGGATGAACTGAAGGGCGAAATGAACAAGATTAAGCCTCCTATGTTTGATGGAGAACATAAGAAGGAGGAAGATGTCGAAACACGGTTGCTTGGCATGAGGAAATATTTCCAACTGTAGAATTATTCCTCTCATACAAAAGGAAGAATTGCAATGTATCAACTGAAAGGAAAGTCATCCATGTGGTGGGATCAACTTGTGTAGGTACAACACATTAGAGAGAAAGATATCACTTGGATAGAATTCAAGAGGTATTTCAAGAAGAAATACTTGACTAAAAGATATTATGACAGAAATATGAAAGAGTTCTTTGAACTCAAGCTGGGCAACATGACCATTGATGAATACGAGTGAAGATTTTTGGAATTGCAAAAGTATGTTTCGTTCATCAAAGATGAGACTGTCAAGATTCAGAGGTATTTGAGTGGAATGCCACCTTCCATCAGTGACAAGATCCATTATGATGACCCTAATACTATGGAAGAAACGATAAGAAGAGAGAAATGCTTATATGAGCAGTACAGAGAAAATCCTACTTTTCGGAAGGCTTGGGATGACAAGAAGAAATTCTATATGGATCAGAGGAAGAAGGGAACTAAGCCACCCTTTTTCAGAAACAGTCCTCAAGGACAGCCATCGTTTAAAGAGATGAGAATGGATGACGTAGGGGAACAAAGGCCAAGGCAGACACCCATTCAGTGTTGGGGTTGTCAGGGGAACCACAAGTACAGAGATTGTCCCCATAAAAATGTAAAAGTGAGAGTTGTCCATAATGTTTAGCAAGTTGAAACAATGGAGGACATGGGCAGTAGAATGTCAAGGATCTATGCAGCCCTGGACAACAAGCAATTTGAATATCAGTTGCACATGATTGAAGTGGAGGGTACGATTAACAACCAACCATTTATTGTTTTAATTGATTCAGGGGCTAGCCATAGTTATATAGATCCTAGAGTGGTGGAAAGTTTGCATTTGTCAAAAAGCAAACATGAAAAGTCTTGGTTAGTGAAGTTGGCTATAGGAACCAAGAGAAAACTCATTGAGTTGGTTAATTCCTGTCCTATGGACATGAATGGACTGTGCTTAAAGGATGAATTGAACATTCTGCCTTTAGGTTCTTATGACTGTCTAATTGGGATGGACTGGTTGGACCAACACCATGCCATCTTGGACTATCGTAACAAGGCATTCACTTTCCTGGATGAGGAAGGAAATCGGAAAACAGTCCAATGAATTCCTAGATCTATTGCTATCAAAGAAATCTCAACAATGCAGCTGAAGAAGTGTTATAGGAAAGGTTGTCAATTATTTGCAGCCCATGTGGAGGAAATGCCTAAGGATAAGGTGTCGAATATTGAATATCATGTGGTACTAAAAGAGTTTGAAGATGTATTCCATGAGGTACCTGGACTACCTCCGAAAAGAGATATTGACTTCTCTGTAAACTTGATTCTTGGAGCAACTCCAGTGTCAAAAGATCCTTACAGAATGAGTACGCCAGAGTTGAAAGAGATGCAATTGCAGCTTGAAGAGCTTCTGAAGAAGGGGTATATAGGCCCAAGTGTATCACCTTGGGGAGTCTCGGTCCTATTTGTGAAGAAGATGGACAAGTTGTTGAGATTGTGTATCGATTTCAGACAATTGAACAAAGTAACTGTAAAGAAAAAATATCCTCTGTCGAGGATTGATGACCCCTTCAATCAGTTGAAGGATGCGAAGATATTTTCGAAGATATATCTCAGGTCGGGTTATCACCAGGTAAGGATAAAGGATGAAGACATTAGCAAGACCGCCTTTAGAACAAGGTATGGTCATTACGAGTTCACAGTGGTGTCGTTTGGGTTGTCGAATGCACTCATTTTTTTTATGTGCGTGATGAATGGTGTATTCAAGGACTATCTAGACAAGTTTGTCATAGTCTTCCTAGATGACATCCTGGTGTATTCCAAGTCAGAGGAAGAGCATGAAAAACATATAAGGATGGTGCTACAAGTGCTAAGAGAGCATCAGTTGTATGCCAAATTGAGAAAGTGCCCGTTTTATCAGGAGAAGATCCATTACTTGGGGCATATTATTTTGAAAGATGGGATAGTTGTAGATCCTGAGAAGATTGAGGCCATCAGAGAATGGTCAGTGCCAAAGAATGTGACAGAAGTCAAATCCTTTATGGGTCTAGCTGGTTATTATAGAAGGTTTATCGCAAGGTTCTTGAGGATAGCTCACCCTATCACTTCCTTGCAAAGGAAGGATAAGAAGTTTCAATGAACAGAAGAATGTGAGAAAATCTTTCAGCGATTGAAGCAGTTGTTAACCAGTGCTCCAATCCTGAGGATTGCAGATCTAAATGAAGACTTTGTAGTGTGTATAGATGCATGCAAAGAAGGACTGGGAGGAGTCCTCAGTCGAAATGGATTCGTAATTTGTTATGAATCCAGAAAGTTGAAAGAGCACGAAAGGAACTATGCAACTCATTATTTGGAGCTGCCATACATAGTACACATTCTAAAGAAATGGAGGCATTAACTCATGGGAATGAGGTTTGAACTGGGGACATACCATAATGGTCTGAAGTATTTGTTTGATCAGCCAACCTTGAATGCTAGGCAGAGTAGGTGGTTGGAGTTTGTTTGTGAGTATGACTTTGATATCAAGCATATCAAAGGAAAAGAAAACAAAGTGGTTGATGCACTTAGCAGGAGAGTGCATGAATTACATGCTACAACCATTAGCATGTATCGAACTGATATTAAAGAAAGAATTTCAGAAGCTGCAAATATAGATTTGTAGTACAGAGATTTGGTAGCAAAGCTACGGCAAGGTAAGATGCTACAGAAAGTGGAAAATTATAAATTAGGGGCCGATGGAATACTTTTGTACAAGAACACAATTTATGTACCTAATGTCCAAGACTTGAAACTTATGATTTTGCATGAAATGCATAATCTACCTTATGCTGGACACCCTGGATATCAAAAAATTGTGGTAGCAGTCAAGAGCCATTACTTTTGGCCAGGTATGAAGAAAGAGATTGCATAATACATCGCCAGATGTATGGAGTGCTAGAAGGTTAAAGCTGAACACAGGCACCCAACAGAATTGTTGCAGCCTCTACCCATTCCTGAGTGGAAGTGGGAAGTGGTGACAATGGATTTCATCACAGGATTGCCCAAAATAGGCAAGCAACATGATTCAATCATGGTGGTGGTGAGAAAGCTTATGAAAGCTGCCAATTTTATTCCATTAAAGACTACTCACAAGGAAACTAATGTTGTTAATATTTTTATGAGGGAAATCCTGATTTAGATGGGCAGACAGAGTGGGTGAATCAAGTAATAGAAGACATACTGAGGATGTATGTCATGGACAAACCATTGAAATGGGAAGACTACCTACACTTGGTAGAATTCGCCTACAATAATGGGTATCAAGCATCGTTGAAGATGAGCCCATTTGAAGAACTTTATGGAAAAAAGTGCAATACTCTAGTAAGATGGGATAATCTAGTTGATAGGGTAGTAATTGGGCTAGATTTGCTCAAGGAAATGGAAGAACAAATGCTAAAAGTTAAGCAGAATTTGAAAGTTGCACAAGACAGGCAGAAACGTTATGCTTATAAGAACAGAACCCACAGAGAGTTTAAAGTGGGTGACCATCTTTTCCTGAAAGAAAAAGCCAATAGAAGTTCTCTGAAGCTGGGAAACTGTTCCAAGTTGACAACCAGATTTTGTGGGCTACTTGAAATCCTAGAAAGGATTAGGCCAGTTACATATATGCTTGCATTACCTGCATCCATGATTGTACATAATGTGTTTCATATTTCATTGCTTAATAAATATATACTTGATGCTAATCATGTAATTGATTGGAATGTGATTCAGGTGGTGCAAGAAGGTGTCCTGCAAGTGCATCCTATGCGCATATTGGACCAGAAAAGCAAACAGCTCTGAAATTGAGCCATAGGGCTTGTAAAGGTCCAGTGGACCTGGTACGATCCTGAGGATGCAACATGGGAGCATGAGGATGCTATGCGGGCAGAATACCCGCATCTTTTTGAATATTTTGAAAATCTTGTTGATGTTGTGTAAAGAGTTTCACCGAGGACAGTGCAAAAAGAAGGGGAGGGGATTGTTATATCCTCCGATAGTGCCCCAGTTATATTATGAATTGTAATCATGTTTTGTTGGTTGGTGAGCCGAGTATTGATAAGCTGGTAGGATTATGTGTTTATTAGGCCGGAGAGCCTAAGTGTTAAAGGCCAGGAGCCTATTTTTGTATATGTAATATGCAGAACATTAATAATGATTAAACATTGTTGCGTGCAGACCGACCACGAAGAAAGAGTGATGGGGGACTAATCTTCCATAGGGTGGGTAATGGAAAAAGGGTTGAAAGGTTCGAAAGAGGGGCTAAGCTTAGGGGGCTTAAGTCCTTGAGAATAATATTTTATTATTATTCTAAAGCTAGATGCCAAAACATGTTTTTATCCTAAGTCCTGGGAGAGGCAAGCATGCAGCTCCAGCGTGTGCAAAAGGGATTGCATGCAGCTCCAGGAAGACAAGTGTCGACCTGGGCGCATGCGGTTAAAAGTTGAAGCATCAGTTGAGTTCGGGGTTCTTCCTCCATTCTGTTGTCGGCTGTCTGAAACAATGAATTTTGTTTGATCTCTGTATGCCTCACGCAGCTTTGAAACCCGAGGCCTGTGATGTTTTCTTGAGAAGTCGATACACCCTCTGTCTGAACTGTTGAGTCTGTGTTCGACCTCTACGTGGATTCCTTGTCACGCACCCTGAAAACCAGTGGCAAACCCGTGAATTGAGTCGTGTCACATGTGTGTCCTATGAGCCCAGCCTATCTTCTCTTGCAGAGTCGAGTCCGTACCTGAATTGTCTTTGGGTTGTTACCTTATGTGTTTCTTGAGTGGAATTGACCAGTTGTTGTTGTTGTTATCCTCACTTTACATAAATTGGGCTGAAGTTGGTTGAAGAATTGGGTTGTCAAGCCCGTGGTAGAAGAGGCAGGTTGCTAGGCCTATGAGCAACTCTCTCCATGTGAGAGAGTCTGTTGGGAAGTGGTTTTCTCCCAGAGAGAGTCTAGCACCAGCTATGGAGCTCTGAGAATTCCTGATCTGGCCTATTGTCGAGACCGAGAGAGGGAGTTGAAGCACTGATGGACTGTTCTTGTGAAGGTGTATACTCTCAGGTGGAACAAGCATGTGGGGAATGAGAGTCTGTGAGTAGTGGGCGTAAGAAGGCTCCTGGAGAGAATCCTTTCGGTTTCTCTATGTAGTTTTCCTGTAACCTCAGCCTAGTCTAGGATTCCCTTGCCTTGGGTGGAGCTTAGTCCCAGCTCAGGGGTGACCCATTGTTGAGCGTGATGAGCAGTGAGGTATAAGGCTGGGAGGTTCGTGGAAGGTCTACGCGTAGTTGGTGGAGTTACAACAGTTTCAAAGATAAGTATATGCAATTTCAATTAAAATGCATGTCTGTGATGCTTGCAATATTATCATGTATCCCGTTGCAATGATATTTACTGGTAATTCCATTAATTGTGTATGTTAGCAGTAATTAAATGTTTACTTTGTTAAGTCATTTAAGTTCATTTAAATGCATACTATATAAGTGTTACTCCACGTAGTAGAGTTTCTCGGCAGTGGGGTTGATGGTCGAGGTCGTTATAAGGAACATCTCCGGAAATGGCCATAAAAAGTTTTTGTTCCTTACACTTGTGCCCTAGAAAATATTTTTCATCACAATTATAGCAAAGACCCTTCAATTAACATTCAGCCATTTCAGCCCTAGTTAATTCCTGAACCTTGAGGGGAGTGACAGGGGGGTTAGGATTAGTGGGTCGAGGGCGAGGAACAAAAGAGGGTTTTTTGTTCTGGGAAAAAAAACCTTGTTGGGCCTCTTTAGCACATGTAGTAGCGTCCAACCAAGTCCGAGGGCGGGCCGTGAGAACCTGGGATTTGATTTCATCCTTGAGGCCACTGATAAAGAATTCATAGAATAACACATTTGACATGCCCTCTGTCCGAAAGGCCAAATGATCAAAAGCAGTAATAAAGTCTTCCACTGTGCCTGACTGTTTCAATTTGGTCAAACGACCGAGATAGTGGGTATCAGTATCAAAGCGAGCATAGATCTCTACAACAAAATGGGTCCATGCAATATACCCCTGACGTGACTTTTTACGCCATTTCCACCATTGCCAGCGTTCAGGATCTAGATTGAGGACATCATAGCGAAGTTTGGTCAACTCGTCAGTAATACCATGGAGAGAAAAATAATGCTCCATTTTAGTGACCCAACCCGTAGTATCGGATCCATCAAATTTATTGACCTCTACACGGGGAAGACAAGGTTGACGATGAAAGGCGTTGGAGTGAAAATGTAGAGACTGAGAGAAATCGACATCATCGGGTTGGTCTGATGAGGAAGGACCCGTAGGGTGGTTCAACAATTGATTGATAACAGACTAGAGGGTGGTGAGTTGGGTTGTGACATTGGCTTCCATGGTGTCAAATTTGTGTTCTATTTTTGCAATGAGGGAATTGGTAGAGACAATCTAATATGTCATGTATTCAATGGATGCATGGGCTTTATTGATGGAATCTTGGAGGTCTTGGTTGCAAGTGGTGGCCACTTGGAGAGGGAAGTGCGAGGAAAAGAAAATGGGTGGGTGGGACCAAAAAAACGAACTTATAAGTGATAGGTACCATGACGATCAGTGTGAGAAGGGAAATAAAATGGAATAGGTAGAAAAATAGGGAAACTGGGAAGGGGTCGAGTCCACTAAAAAAAAAAAGGATTAAAAATGAAGGGTATGACTGGGATCAGGGAGAAAAGAGGAATCCAATGGAATAGGTCCCAAATAAGTGCGCCAGCGTGACCACTATACTTTTTTTTTTACTCTTGGAGATTTATACTCTGGCCTGAAGAATACTATAGTGAAAAAATTCCCAAATGCTTAACAGGAAGAAATGTGTAGTAATTTCGCAACCCGAATGTAAGAGGCACAGTTGCGCGGCAATTGATCTTGTCTGTTCTATTTTTGTTTCTATCTCAAGGCTTAGGGTATTCAAGGGTTCTACAGTCAAGGGTTTTCCCTATGTTATAGCTCTCTGATATACATGTAGGGCCCAACAGTAGTACTCGATCCAATATCTCAGGGCACCAACTAAGGAGGCTAGACCGTGCCCTTAGCCGTACTACTCGACTACCTAGGTACTAGAAAGTATCTTTCTGAGTGTTGTTCTCGATGGCACTATAGAATTCAGGAGGTCGATCACTTTATCTATGGAGGGATTTAGGTGATCTAGGTCGATTCGTATAAAGGTGTTGTCTAATGCGCTACCACTCGAAGGGGTACCAATCGGGGTTACAAGGGTGGCCAACAAATGTGCGCTTAAGTACCACTTGTAGTTCCTGCGTGTATGACTCCCTGGTCGTGGGTTTATGTGCATAATGACATATCTATGTAGCTTTAAGACGTTGGAATACATCTCTACCCTGAAAAAAATTTAACCCACAATTTTCTGCCAAGGAAAGTGCTCTGATACCACTTGTAAGGTACTAGATCTATTATATTTGTAGAATAGAGAAATAATGCAGATAATATTACTGAGATAGCAAAAAATACTAAAAATTGTAGCGATAACAACATAACAAGAAATTATATGGAACCACAACACTAGAATTATACCTTTATTGATAGGAAACAATGTTCACTGGCGTCTTCAAGGGGGCAACCTCCAGCGGAGCAGAGCTCTAGTATAATAATTTTCCAAGACAAAACTTCTCATACCCTCTACTCTTATTTATACTAAATTTATCTATCCCAAAGAACAATCTAGAGGAAGATCCTTCCAGAAGCAGAAGCTTCTATTAGGTCTTCTTACAATTGACGTATTCCTCCTTCTTGCTAGGCCTTATTAATATTAGCCTTTATTACATGAAAATATATTATTCTACCCACTTGAGGGGTTAGGTAGGTTAGGTCCCTAACAAAGTAGGTCCAAGGTTGATTGCCACCAAGCTTTGTCACCAAAACCACTTGCAAACTGAGCCATTATCCCACTCGACTCCTGAGATAAAATGCCAAAGGTTTCAAATTTTCGATCAACAATCATGGTTAACATGTTTGAGGCTAGTAGAGAAGTGATACCATACAACAAAGCTTTTGGAAAACAATATTTTTTGAAATTATTTGTTTTTAGCTTTAAAGATTTTTTAATTGTAATGTTGTTTAAACAATATTAATTAGGAGAAAGTTAACATTATTGATGATTAAGATTTTTATTCATTAATGTATCTTACTTCAATATTAATACTTTTTCTAATGAATATCATATTACATTTAAAAAATTAAATCTTCATATAAAAAATCATCTTTATATATATATATATATATATATATATATATATATATAATTTATTTTTAAATAAATTATATGACAAGACGATGCAAAATATATTTCATCTTTAATATATATATATAATTTAAATAAATTATATGACAAGACGATGTAAGATATATTTGTGAGTTATTTTTAATTAAGAGACAAAAAAATATGTATCCTCTTTATCATTTGACAATTTTGAAAGGGACAAAAAAAAATATGTACCCTCTTTATCATTTGACAATTTAAATGAAAATTTTTTAATTTTTTAATAAATAATAATATTTTTTATTATAATAAAAATAAATACACAACATATAAATAAATTATAAATTATATGACAATTTAAATGAAACATTTTAAACTTTTTAATAAATAATAATATTTTTTATTATAATAAAAATAAATACAAAATATATAAATAAATTATATGACAAGAAGATGCCAGATATATTTGTGAGCTAAAAAAATCATCTATCTTTGTTATCATTTGACAACTTAGATGACAAATTTTATGACAAGAAGATACAAGATATATTTGTGAGGTATTTAATTCCTAGGGTCCACTTATTTTAATAAATACAATTTATATTAAATAATTACTTAATCTTAATCAATACTACGAGTAAACCATTTTCCTTACTATTGGGTGGTAGGTACAAGGGATCAACATAAAGAGGGATATATGGATTATTAAGGTAGCAACTAGATTAGTGGTACCTCTTATTAAGGTAAAATAAATCGCTCCAAAACTAACTTGACCAATTAAATATTTTTTGCACAGGTCACATCATTATATTCACCTTATGGGTAAGTATTCTTACAAACAAAACGTAGAGTTAGATGGCATAATTTCGCATGGGATTCGCTCCCATTCAGCTGACATGAAAAATCGTAGAGAAATATACAAGTCGTAGAGGATACACAAAATCACAGAGATCTTCTATGACAAAAATTGGGGTTTGCATGTTCGATTAAAAGGGATACAACGCAAAGGATACAAAACGCAGAGATTAGAAGTATAAAATTGTTGAGCAATGAAGGAAGGCTCATAGCTTGTGTCTTTTCGTAAAAATGCAGAGAATAAAAGTATAAAATCGCTAGCAATGAAGGTAGGCTCAGAGCTTGGGTCTCCTCATAAAAATGAAGAGAATACATGTATAAAATTGCTAGTCATGAAGGTAGGCTGAGATGTTGGGTCTCTTCATAAAAACGTTGAGAATAAAAGTATAAAATCGCTATCAATGGAGGTAGGCTCAAAGATTAGGCTCTTCCTAAAAATGCAGAGTATAAATGTATAAAAATCGTTGAGCAAGAAGGAAGGCACATATCTTAGGCTCTTCCCAAAAACGTAGAGTATAAATGTATAAATTCGTTGAGCAAGAAGGAAGGCACAAAGATTAAGCTCTTCGTAAAAATGTTGAGTATAAATGTATAAAAATCGTTGAGCAAGAAGGAAGGCACAGAGGTTAAGCTCTTCCTAAAAATCCAGAGTATAAATGTATAAAATCATTGAGCAAGAAGGAAGGCACATAGCTTAGGCTCTTCCTAAAAATGTAGAGTATAAATGTATAAATTCGCTAAGTAAGAAGGAAGGCACAGAGGTTAGGCTCTTCCTAAAAATGCAGAGTATAAATGTATAAAATCATTGAGCAAGAAGGAAGGCACAGAGCTTAGGCTCTTCCTAAAAATGCAGAGTATAAATGTATAAAAATCATTGAGCAAGAAGGAAGGAACAAAGCTTAGTCTATTCCCAAAAACGCAGAGTATAAATGTATAAATTTGTTGAGCAAGAAGGAAGGCACAGAGCTTAGGCTCTTCATAAAAATGTTGAGTATAAATGTATAAAAATTGTTGAGCAAGAAGGAAGGCACAAAGCTTAGGCTCTTCCTAAAAACACAGAGTATAAATGTATAAAATCGTTGAGCAAGAAGGAAGGCACAGAGCTTAGGCTCTAACTAAAAATGCAAAGTATAAATGTATAAATTTGTTGAGCAAGAATGAAGGTATAGAGCTTAGGCTCTTCCTAAAAACGCAGAGTATAAATGTATAAAATCATTGAGCAAGAAGGATGGCATAGAGCTTAGGCTCTTCCTAAAAACGAAGAGTATAAATGTATAAATTTGTTGAGCAAGAAGCCAATAGAAGTTCCTTGAAGCTGGGAAACTGTTCCAAGTTGGCAGCTAGATTTTGTGGGCCATTTGAAATCCTAGAAAGGATTAGGCCAGTTGCATATATGCTTGCATTACCTGCATCCATGACTGTACATAATGTGTTTCATATTTCATTACTTAATAAATATATACTTGATGCTAATCATGTAATCGATTGAAATGTGATTCAGGTGGAGCAAGAAGGTGTCCTGCAAGTGCATCCTATGCACATATTGGAACGGAAAAGCAAACAGCTCCGAAATCGATCCATAGGGCTTGTAAAGGTCCAGTGGACCTGGTACGGTCCTAAGGACGCGACATGGGAGCATGATGATGCTATGCGGGCAGAATACCCACATCTTTTTGAATATTTTGAAAATCTTGTTGATGTTGTGTAAAGAGTTGCACTAAGGACAATGCAAAAATAAGGGGAGGGGATTGTTATATCCCCCGATAGTGCCCCAGCTATATTATGAATTGTAATCATGTTTTGTAGGTTGGTGAGCCGAGTATTGATAAGTTGGTAGGCTTATATGTTTATTAGGCCAGAGAGCCTAAGTGTTAAAGGCCAGGAGCCTATTTTTGTATATGTAATATGCAGAACATTAATAAAGATTAAACATCGTTGCGTGCAGACCGACCACGAAGAAAGAGTGATGGGGGACTAAGCTTCCACAGGGTAGGTAAGGGAAAAGGGGTTGAAAGGTTGGAAAGAGGGGCTAAGCTTAGGGGGCTTAAGTCCTTGAGAATAATATTTTATCATTATTCTAAAGATAGATGACAAAACATGTTTTTATCCTAAGTCCTCGGAGAGGCAAGCATGCAGCTCCAACGTGTACAAAAGGGATTGCATGCAGCTCTAGGAAGACAAGTGTCGACCTGGGCGCATGCGGTTAAAAGTTGAAGTGTCAGTTGAGTTCGGGGTTCATCCTCCATTCTGTTGTCGGCTGTCTGAAACAGTGAATTCTATTTGATCTCTGTATGCCTCACGCAGCTCTGAAACCTGAGGCCTGTGATGTTTTCTTGAGAGGTCGATACACCCTCTGTCTGAACTGTTGAGTCCATGTTCGACCTCTATGTGGATTCCTTGTCACACACCCTGAAAACCAGCGGCAAACCTGTGAATTGAGTTGTGTCACCTATGTGTCCTATGAGCCCAACCTATCTTCTCTTCTAGAGTCGAGTATGTACCTGAATTGTCTTTGGGTTGTTGCCTTCTATGTTTCCTGAGTGGAATTGACCAGTTGTTGTTCCTCTTATCCTCACTTTGCGTAAATTGGGTTGAAGTTGGTTGAAGAACCGGGTTGTCAAGCCCGTGCTAGAAGAGGCAGGTTGTTAGGCCTGTGAGAAACTCTCTCCAGGTGAGAGAGTCTGCTGGGAAGTGGTTTTCTCCCAGAGAGAGTCCAACACCAGCTATGGAGCTCTGATAATTCCTGATCCGGCCTATTTTCGAGACCGAGAGAGGGAGGTGAAGCACCAATGGACTGTACTTATGAAGGTGTATACTCCTGGGTGGAACAAGCATGTGGGGAATGAGAGTATGTGAGTAGTGGGCGTAAGAAGGCTCCTGGAGAGAATCCTTCTAGTTTCTCTGTGCAGTTTTCCTGTAACCTCAGCCTAGTCTAGGATTCCCTTGCCTTGGGTGAAGCTTAGTCCCAGCTCGAGGGTGACCCACTGTTGAGCGTGATGAGCAGCAAGGTATAAGGCTGGGAGGTTCGTGGAAGGTCTACACGTAGTTGGTGGAGTTACAACAGTTTCAAAGATAAGTATATGCATGTGTTTAATTTCAATTAAAATGCATGTATGTGATGCTTGCAATATTATCATGTATTCTGTTGCAATGATATTTACTGTTAATTCCATTAATTCGGTAGGTTAGCAGTAATTATCTGTTTACTATGTTAAGTCATTTAACTTCATTTAAATGCATACTATATAAGTTTTATTCCACGTAGCAGAGTTGCTCGACAGTGGGTTTGATGGTTGGGGTCGTTTCAAGGAACATCTCCGGAAATGGCTATAAAAATTTTTTGTTCCTTACACTTGTGCCCTAGAAAATATTTTTCATCACAATTATAGCAAAGACCCTTCAATTAACATTCATCCATTTCAGCCCTAGTTAATTTATTAACCTTGAGGGGAGTAACAGGGGGGTTAGGATTAGTGGGTCGAGGGCGAGGAACAAAAGAGGGTTTTTTGTTCTAGAAAAAAAAAAACCTTGTTGGGCCTCTTTAGCACGTGTAGTAGCGTCCAACCAAGTCCGAGGGCGGGCCATGAGAACCTGGGATTTGATTTCATCCTTGAGGCCACTGATAAAGCATTCACATAATAACACATTTGACATGCCCTCTGTCCGAAAGGCCAAATGCTCAAAAGCAGTGATAAAGTCTTCCACTGTGCCTGACTGTTTCAATTTGGTCAAATGACCGAGATAGTGGGTATCAGTATCAAAGTGGGCATAGATCTCTGCAACAAAATGGGTCCATGTAATATACCCCTTACGTGACTTTTTACGCCATTTCCACCATTGCCAGTGTTCAGGATCTAGATCGAGGACATCATAGCGAAATTTGGCCAACTCATCAGTAATACCATGGAGAGAAAAATAATGCTCCATTTTAGTGACCCAACCTGTAGTATTGGATCCATCAAATTTATTGACCTCTACACGGGGAAGATGGGGTTCACGATGAAAGGAGTTGGTGTGAAAATGCAGAGACTGAGAGGAATCGACATCATCGGGATGGTCTGATGAGGAAGGACCCTTAGGGTGGTTCAAAAATTGATTGATAACAGACTGGAGGGCGGTGAATTGGGTTGTGACGTTGGCTTCCATGGTGTCAAATTTGTGTTCTATTTTTGCAATGCGGGAATTGGTAGAGCCAATCTAAGATTTCATGTATTCGATGGATGCATGGGCTTTATTGATGGAAGCTTGGAGGTCCTGGTTGCGAGTGGTGGCCATTTGGAGAGGGGAAGTGTGGAGAAGGGAAAATGGGTGGGTGGGACTAAAAAAGTGAACTTATAAGTGATAGGTACCACGACGATGAGTGTGAGAAGGGAAATAAAATGGAATAGGCGAAAAAATAGGGAAACTGGGAAGGGGTCGAGTCCACTGAAACAAAGAGGATTAAAAATGAAGGGTATGACTGCGATCAAGGAGAAAAGGGGAATCCAATGGAATAGGTCCCAAATAAGTGTGCCAGCGTGACCACTATACTTATTTTTTTTACTCTTGGAGAATACTACAATGAAAAAATTCCCAAATGCTTAACAGGAAGAAATGTGTAGTAATTTCGCAACCCGAATGCAGGAGGCACAGTTGCGCGACAATAGATCTTGTTTGTTCTTTTTTTGTTTCTATCTCAAGGGTTAGGGTTCTACAGTCAAGGGTTTTCCATGTGCTATAGCTCTCTAATATACATGCAGGGCCCAACAGTAGTACTTGACCCAATATCTCAAGGCACCAACTAAGGAGGCTAGACAATGCCCTTAGCCGTACTACTCGACTACCTAGGTACTAGAGAGTATCTTCCTGAGAGTTGTTCTCGGTGGCACTATAGAATTCAAGAGGTCGATCGATTTATCTATGGAGGGCTTTACGTGATCTAGGTCGATTCGTATAAAGGTGTTGTTTGATGCGCTACCACTCTAAGGGGTACCAATCGGGGTTACAAGGGTGGCCAACAAATGTGCACTTAAGTACCACTTGTATTTCCTGTGTGTATGATTCCTCGACCGTGGGTTTATGTGCATAATGACATATCTATGTAGCTTTAAGACGTTGGAATACGTCTCTACCCTGGAAAAAAAAAATTAACCCACAATTTTCTGCCAAGGAAAGTGCTCTTATACCACTTGTAAGGTACCAGATCTGTTATATTAGCAGAATAGAGAAATAATGCAAATAATATCACTGAGATAGCAACAAAATACTAAAAATTGCAGAGATAACAACAGAACAAGAAATTATATGGAACCACAACAGTAGAATTATACCTTTATTGATAGGAAACAATGTTCACTTGCGTCTTCAAGGGGGCAACCTCCAGCAGAGCAGAGCTCTATTATAATAATTTTCCAAGACAAAACTTCTCATATCCTCTACTCTTATTTATACTAAATCTATCTATCCCAAAGAACAATCTAGAGGAAGATCCTTCTAGAAGCAAAAGCTTCTATTAGGTCTTCTTACAATTGACGTATTCCTCCTTCTTGCTAGGCCTTATTAATATTAGCCTTTATTACATGAAAATATATTATTCTACCCACTTGAGGGGTTAGGTAGGTTAGGTCCCTAACAAAGTAGGTCAAAGGTTGATTGCCACCAAGCTTTGTCACCAAAAACACTTGCAAACTGAGCCATTATCCCACTCGACTCCTGAGATAAAATGCCAAAGGTTTCAAATTTTCAATCAACAATTATGGTTAACATGTTTGAGGCTAGTAGAGAAGTGATACCATACAACAAGGCTTTTGAAAAACAATAATTTTTATTATAAAAAGGAGAAGGGGAAGTTATTTGTTTTTAGCTTGAAAGATTTTTTAATTGTAATGTTGTTTAAACAATATTAATTAGGAGAAAGTTAACATTATTGATGATTAAGACTTTTATTCATTAATGTATCTTACTTCAATCTTAATACTTTTTCTAATGAATATCATATTACATTTAAAAAATTAAATCTTCATATAAAAAATCATCTTTAGAAATATATATAATTTATTTTATAAAAATAAATTATATGACAAGGATATATTTAATCTTTAAAAATATATATAATTTATTTTTAAATAAATTATATGACAAGACTATGCAAGATATATTTGTAAGCTATTTTTTATTATAATAAAAATAAATACACAACATATAAATAAATTATATGACAATTTAAATTAAACATTTTAAACTTTTAATAAATAAAAATATTTTTTATTATAATAAAAATAAATACAAAACATATAAATAAATTATATGACAAGAAGATGCAAGATAAATAAACAAAGGACTGAAAAAATCATCTATCATTTGACAACTTAGATGATAAATTATATGACAAGAAGATACAAGATATATTTGTGAGTTATTTTTTAAACAAAGGACTAAAAAAATCATCTTTGTTATCATTTGACAACTTAGATGAAAAAATTTCATAGTGTTGTATATCGATGCATAATTTAATAGGGATACAATTTGTCCCTACAATGTTCACGTCTTTATTATTGCTTAATAACTTTCCATATCTTGAGATCTCGTTGGATTATATGTAAAGGAATAATCCATATCTTTGTTGCTAAATTCACACATAAAATCATTGCATTTAATACTTATTATATTTTTAGCTTGTAAGATGAACTTTTTTTAATCATTGTCAAATTTTGATTTTGAAAATAAAATAATTATGTTTTTATTTTCTTATAATTTTTAAAAATATTTAAGAATATCATTTTTAATATTTAATATTTAATTTAATTTAAGTAATAGTATTCATCGACAATCAAAGTTGATCTATGGGATTATAAAAATACAATATGTAAATACATTAAGGGAAAGGTGAATGTACATATAAAAAACAGTTTTTTTTTTTTTAAATTAAAAAAAAATGGAAGTACAAGTGTGACAATATAGGTAATAATGAAGAAACTCAAGAAGAAGGAGGTTCTCTAGATTCTCTAGTGGGGACGTGTTACTCTAGATAAACATTTCTAACATTCAAGGCTACAAAGACATGCATGATGTTATGGTAATCATTAGGTCTATGATGACTCATAGGTCCATCATGTGAGCTTGGATGTTGGCCATGGGGCCTCTTCCTATTAATGTTGAAGCATTGAAAGTATGAGTTAATCCACCTAGTGCATGTTGGTTTAGGAAATTGGCCTATGGTAAAGTCATCGACAAAGGTCAAACATCTTTCAAAGGAAGAGGGTTAGGCATCTCTAGTCCTCATAAGCCATGAGTGTATGGAGAGAACCAAGTGAATCTCTAAAGAGGAAAAATAATTATCTTATAATATTGTAGTAAGGAGATCATCGTAATATGAAGTCATTAAGAAATAAAACTAAAAATAGGACACAAGAACTTGGCGGAAAAGGCCTAAACTAGATTTACTCTTACATCGACACCTCATTAGAAGATAAGGGGAGGAGGAGGCAAAATATGACCTAATAGACACTTAGGTTAAAAATTGTATCCCATAATGTGTAATATACAAATATGGTGTAGGACTTCATGATTGTATAGGGTTTCATGGACTAACAATCGCCCCCTCATTCATCTCCAAGCATTCAATATGAAACTCTAGTTGAGCCTCAATGAAGAATTGCCTAAAAAACCACCAAATATGGATATGTTGAGAACTTGTAGAATCTGAGGAAGAGACAATGGATCATATATTCAATCAATGCTCAATTTGTGGAGAAATATGGGATCAATCTTCTCAGATTATGAGGAATAACAACAGGGAAAGAGACAACATCATAAGCATCATAGAGAACTGGGGATATGTTGCTTTCAAGAACCCCATTTTAAACAGGATATGGCAACTGCTACCAGGCTTTGTAGTCTAGAAGATCTGGAAAGAACGAAACAAGCACATCTTTCACTCCTAGACCTTTCCCCCTTCCCACATCTGATCAAATATTTATGGAAATGTCCAGGAAACCATTCGTGCCCAACATTAGACCCAGGAAGACCTCTTGAGTGATCCCCTAGAAAACCTCATCCTTTCAAACTGGAAGTTGAACTTACAATGTTCTCCCCCTAGTACCACCTTGCATCCCAACTCCTTTTCCCCTAGCCCCACCTCTTGGCACTGCCCCCCTCCTCGCTTTCTCAAGATGAAATTTGATGGTGCTTTGAAGGGAAATCCTGGTCCTGTAGGATTCTCAGTCGTCCTTCGAGACTGCATGGGCCAAATCAAGTACATCATGGCTGGAAACCTAGGATTTGAAACTAACAACTCCACGAAGCTCTGGGGCCTCATAAGAGGAATCCAACTAGATTCCATCCTAAATTTTAAGCATTTAATTATTGAAGGGGATTCTCGAGTGATTATCTCACTGGCCACCAAAATCATAAATGGGTATGATCCTGCAAAATTTTCCCCAAGCTAGTGTCTTCTTGTCCCTCTTGACACTTTACATTCTCTTCTTCCTCCTTCTCTTACCCTCACCCCCTATCATGTGTGACAAGAAGCGAATCAGGTTGTTGACAAATTAGCGAATGAACTTGGGTCTCATCACAAGAAGAGGATATCATGATTGATGCCCATCACCTCCCGACACCTGTGTTGTTGCTTCAATGCATCGAGATAGCTCTCAGAGATTGTCCTCTCTTAGATGGGGTGACATTCGACACACATGTGCCCAAGTAAGTAAATACCCCCTGCTGCCATCCCTCCTCTCCGTCTCTTCAGTATGTTCAACATTCAATTGATATGGGTGGTGGTGTGCATGTGTAGTGAGGGGGCCTTAATGATTTACTCAAGGTGAGAACTAAGATCTCACAGGACTGGTACAAGGTTGATATGGGCTTTCAAATCGGTCTTTATGGAACTTCTCATCACCAATTCAGACACTATTTTGAAGGTAAGGCATGGCTCATGTCATTCTGTTCTGGTGTGGTTATTGGTTTTTTCCTCCCCTCCTAGTAGTCACTCCCTTCATTTTTATCCTCCCCTTCTGATTGTGAAATCCGCTCGTGCAATTTCAATGTTGCGTGAAAGGGGAAAGCCAAAACACGGTCTGACATACTATATCTTTGTGGCTAGATAGCGTCATCTAGGCCCTTCCTCTGCTTCAATTATGCCTCCCCTATATGAACCAAGCCTTGTTGGTCCGTCCTTGGAGAATTTACCTCACACTGATCAGAATTGGATGGAGGAAGACAGAGCCATGGTCTTCTTTGAGGAAGAGTTCCCTTTGGTACCTCCACAAACACCTCCAGATTATCTTCTTCTTTTCGCCTCAAACTTACAGGCTCCCCCTCACAACTTTTCCCAAAAACTAAGCGCCTTTTTGCATTTCGCGACTCAGCAATACGAGCGCGTCAAGTCTTTCGACTCTGCAAACCCCGAAACCTGAAATCTTACCTTCGAGGAGATCGACGGTTGCGAGTCTCCCTGTAACACCCTGTTTCCCCTAGTTTGTAAAAATAACTGGACTGGCCATAACTATGGCAAACTCATGAATGTGAATATGTGATGTAAATGGACCTTATGGAAAAGGTCAATAAATGTGAATAACATTATGAATTTATATTGCAGGACTGCTGAGAGGGGATGTGTTGGAAAAGAGACCATGATGGCGGTGGAAGGCACTTGGAAAGGTGGCGTTAACTTCCACCGAGAATTAATACCGTATTTGGACTTTACTGGCCAAGAGAACCAAAAACGGCTCACTGGCCCCGAATTAAATGCCTCGCAGTCTGGTAGGTGGATGGCTCCTCAGGAATTAATGAGGGATGGGGAGGTGAACCACCCATCCGTGGAGCCATCAGACCTGACCAGCGCGAGGGAAATCGCGTCACACACAACCTCTCAAGAGGATAAGGTGTGGGGGAGAAGCGATTGGGGGGCAGACGCGAGGGGAGGAAGAGAACTCTGGCATTATGCAAAGTGAGTGATAGTAGAGAGGAAGGAGAGTAACCTTTGCTCCTGGTCACTGGCAGACAAAGACGCAGTCTCACAGCATTGTGATCTCAGCTCGGGGGTGGCTAGTGGTAAATCCGCTGGGAGTCGCTGAGCCTACGGTTGGGTGGAAACGAGCACCTCTCTCAGCAGTTGCTTAACCCCTGGTGTTATTTCTGATAAGTGTTTTGCCTTTGGCATCTTGAAATATATGTATTCTGATAATTATGCTCATAAGCTGTGAAATTGTGAATGATTTCATTGTAAGAATGGTTGTATGATGTTTTGATCAATACCGGTAGATGCATGTTTATAATGGAAAGACTATGTATGGCTTATGTCTTCATAAATCGCTATTTATATGCTTACCGACCTAATTCAGACCGCGTGTCTGATTTGAGGGAGAAAGGTACCCTTATATACCTCAGATAGTACCCTAAGTGAATCTCCCCATAGAGATACCCTCCTTGAAGAGCCCATCAAGAACCGGGAAAGAGAACGTGAAGGCGTAAGACCTTAGTAAACCTGCACGAGGAGGAACGAACCTCTTGAGAACCCGAGATGACAGCATAAGGATGAAGTATCGAATCGACGGACGAGTTCTCATCGGGAGATCTGTGGTCACTCACGACCGTCAGATCGAAGGAAGAAGCCGGAAGGTTAAGTACATTAACCATAATTAGGTGTTGATCGACGGACGAGATTCCGTCGGGAAATCTGTAGTCACACCCGACCGTTGGATTGGTAGGAGAAAGTAGGGTGTTAAACGCTTTCCCACTTGGTTTCTCTGTGTCTTCGTGGGTAGCGAAGAAATTGGGACCGTAGATCCCCAAGGTCCATGGGAATATCTGGACCGTCGATTTGTCTACGTCCAGGGAGTCGTGGAAGAATGCATGGGTAGGAACCAATCTAAGTCGTCCGATTGACGGAGGCCACGTGTCGTAAGATTGCCCATTTCGGGAAATCGAGAATCGCGAGATCGGGAGTCCTAGTGACAAGGGATCGAGACTTTCCATGGTAGAAACCCCGGAGCAGTCGTGGACCGTCTGATTTAAGGAGGCCATGTGTCGAGAGATTACCCATTTCAGGAAATCAGGGATCGGGAATTCGGGAGTCCCGTGATCGAGAGTTCGGACTCTCATGATGATAAACCCAATGAACGGACGAGATTCCTTCGGAGGATCTTAGGGTCTGTGACGACTGTTAGATGTGAGGAAGAGATGTCGACTTTAAGCCGGGGTGCGAATGCGCATCAAGGTAAGTAACGAGCAGATATAGATGGCCAGATTCCACCCTCCTAGATCTACGACTGAGGTTTCATTCCAGAGCCCCCTTGTTGTTCTGCCTTTAGAGGTGGGGGGAGGGGGTCCAGAATCGGACGTGCAACTCTCGAACGGTTGAGATTAACTCACCGTGATCAATGGTGCTCAAGTGAATTCCGGACCCCCCTTGCCATTTTGCCTTTAATGAGNGAAGTGGGGCCCCCTCCTGTCCTGACGACTACCGTGTCGCATTTCCCCCTCCGCCACCTGTACTCCACTTAACCGGGCGACGGGGCCTGTTCTCATTGGCTGTTCTCTAGCCCTGTTGGGATTTGTTCCTATTGGCCATTTGCTAACCCTGTAGGGATTTGTCCCTATTGGTCGGTCACTAGCCATGTCGGGGTTCAGCAGTTGCAGAGTCGAACGATTTGACATTACTGTAGCACCGAGGCGCGAAAAACAAATAGGCACTGCGTTTAATTGAACCGTGATCATAACCCGCGATCACATGGGAACAGAGAGAGAGAGAGAGAAAGAGCTAGCTTGTGCTAGGCCTCCATAGGTAATTCAGGGGTTCTGATTCGGCATAAATCAACGAAAAAGTTGATTGAGGTAGTGGGTATGTGACACTCCCCCTGATCCGACGGTCCTAGCCATATCGGTATTTCGGTAACCGGGAATTTGAAATGCAAGAGAGTCGAGTTCTTCGACTCTTCAAACCCCGAAACCCAAAATCCTATTCACACTAAGCCGACTCAGAGTTTCACATACCGGGATTTCACGACTTGTGAAGACAAGGGGTTCATACCCTTGGGTTTCCTGGGTGTCGAAACGCCGAAATAATTTCACACTACACCGCTTCGGGATTTCACATACCGGGAAATCAATTCACACTACACCGCTTCGAGATTTCACATACCGGGATTTCGCAACTTGCGAAGACGAGGGGTTCATACCCTTAGGTTTCCCAGGTGCCGAAACGCTGAAATCATTTCACACTACATCGCTTTGAGATTTCACATACCGGGAAATCAATTCACACTACATTGCTTCGGGATTTCACATACCGGGATTTTGCGTACCAAGATTTCGCAACTTGCGAAGATGAGGGTTCATACCCTTGGGTTTCCCGGGTGCCAAAACGCCGAAATAATTTCACACTACACCGCTTCGGGATTTCACATACTGGGATTTCACGACTTGCGAAGACAAGCGGTCTTGCCATTAGGTTTCTCGGGTGTCGAAATGCGGACCGGCAGCCACGTGTCCTCTACAAATGGACAGTCTAGGTAACTCCCATGGATCTTGGGATCTACGGTCTCGATTCCTTCGCTACTTGCGAAGGTTAAAAGGGGTCGAGGCATTAACGCCTACGTTCCTTCCTCCAATCTAGCGGTCGTGATAGACCTTAGATCCTCTAAAAGGATCTCGTCCATTCATCTAACAAACGTAAGGGTATTTTCTTTCGGTATTTGCAACTCGCTATCCTTCCTAAGCTTCGTCATTTATGAAGGACTTGAGAACTTTGCGCTCTTTCTCTTGGATTTGACTCTTAGAAGAGTCTTTAGCACAACTACTGCGTTCCTTCATCAAGGGGTCCTAGGGTTCTATTTTATCATAGAGAGCCTGTGCATATCAGCACTACCTCTCATGAGCTTAACAAACTCCGTCCTCCAAGGGATTAAGAATGACTAGGTGAATAAACCATCGTACATGCAACTACGCCTAAGGTCGACGAGCTCACGGTTCATGGCTCTAGCTTAAGACACTACAAAACTCCAGAATTTATGAGAACTAGTCATGTCCAACCCATATAATTCCTTACTTTTCTAATTATACAACCAAGCAGAAATATGAGGGATACAGTATATCCATTAAGCATTCATTCACATTCCTGAAAGCATGCACAGTATAACCAATTCATACACAGTTACAACTACATTACACAGGGTAGGAAATCACTTATCTATTACAGGTTGCCACCAACCAATTGACTGTGGGTGTTCTCCTTCCACCCGACCATAGGCTCAGAGGCATTCATTCTTAGCACTCTAGCCACCCCCGTGCCAAGCCATGATATCACCAGGGAATTCTCACAGTTCTCGAGGGTTCTCTCTCTGTTTCAGCTTCTGTTCGGGTCCTGTTTTCTGCAACTCGGAGCTTTCTCACTCGGTTGTGGCCTCGGTGAGGTTTCTCAGATGCTCTTCGGCATCAAGCTCACGACCTTATGTTCGTGATTCGCTGGAGAGCTCTGTGCATCTCCCTTGTGAGCTTATGCTCTTCTTCTCCCTGTCTCTTCCCATGTCCCCTCTCCCGTGTGTGTGTCCCTCTTACCTTGGGAGGTTTTTACCGACCTATCATGTTCCTTATGTTAGAAGGAAGCTTAAGTCTGCAGGTCCCTATGGTACTTTGAACTGATAGCCCATGTTTCGATTCATGGGGGTGGTTGGTGATTCAACCACCAGTCCTTTCTTCATTGACTGATTTTCTTTCCTTGGGATTCAAAGGAGGTTTGTCATCCTTATCAAGGAAGATTTGGGGTTATTTGATATATGAACCCTCTTGTATAGTTTTCACATTCTTCCTCTAGTGATATCATGGCCAGTACTTTCAAGGCTTCACCCCCACAGTTAGTTATTGGCAACTCAAACAATAATACATTTACATTTTCCTCATGCATTAGCATGGTAATTCTTATTCTATGATTAATTACAAATTGGGGGAAACAGGGTGTTACAATGGCCACCATCTCCCGGTGGAAATGGCAATTCGGGTTTGCCTAGTGCTTAATTTTCTTCTTGATTTTCATATATCTATGTTCAAAATGGCTACAATTACAGCTTTGTTTAGTCTAAGTTTTATTTTTCAATTTCTCATAAACTTTGACACAAACATGAATGCTTTCTCTATACTGCCATCTGTTTTGATTTCCATATGTATGGTAAAACATGTGGACATACTTGCTATGTGTACTGATTTGTTGATTGATTAAGGAAATACAACTTTACTTACAAAAAAAATAGAACTCGTAGAATCTGGAAAATTTTAAAATGTAAACATGTGAGCCAGAATGCTTGTAATTGTCCACCGGTGTGAACTCTAATGAAATTGAATAAAGAGAAGTGAATCACCTGCAAATCCGAGACATCCTTGAAAATGCATGACAACTCAATCAAATGCCAAGTTGCAACGTAGATGGATCTAGTTGTCCTCTGCTAGGTCGAATGACCATTCGGGTGAACAAAATGTTAACAATATTGCTCTAAAAAATGACACAAATAGTCTCAATGGACATCCCAATCTTGCAAGTTTCTTTAGTTTGGAGCATCTGTTTGATGAATGATTATGATTACTGCAACGTTGAAAAGGATGGAGATAAAAACACTAATAATCCATATGAGCAACTCAATTACAATGTTGGCACTTCACATTCTAATGTTGTTATGAACACAATATATAATAATAAATGTAAATACATTACAAAATAAATAATAATAAATAATCAATAGTTAATGATTAATAATGAAGAGACAAGACACCTCCCTGATGAAAGGGCATGTCTTTTCATGGAAGGGCACCCATGTGTGGGTATATAAGACCCTCCTTATCATTGTAATCATCATCTCATCCTATCTTATTCATTCTCATATATATTTATATATTATTTATTATTCTCAATTATTTTGGATATTTAACTCGTAAGCCACATTTGGTTATTATATTTGTGTGAGCTAACTTTGTTCATCTCATTTGGTATCAGAGCAAGTCTCGATCTGACTTTTGTCCAACCACATCATTTCATAGTTTCTATGAGAAATCCAAGTCTTTGACCATGTTAGAAAATTTTTGCATTAAAAACAAAAAAAAATCATCAAAAATTACCATTGAAAAAATAATCCCTAAAAAAAAAAAAAAAAAAAAATATTCATGTTGACATACATTGAAGCTTATTAACTTTTACTACAACCAACATTTCTGAAACCAACGAAAATTGCAGTAAATAAAAACACTACTTTTATGCTTGACTCATAGCTATGTTTTCTTATAACAACGGTACCCATTCCTGCGTCAGCATACCCTTCCGTCGCCGTACACAATTAACCGAACAAAAAATAAGTTCGAGCCACAACTAAATCAGATCAATCTTTTTTTCCAACGAGAAATTAACTCGATTTATATTAGAGATATAAATCATTTACATCACAAGTAGCCATTACAATTCGTCCTGGAGACCCAGCCAGATTTGACCTCAAGACCTCCTCCCAACACTTGGAGAAAGGTACTTGTCATTACCAACTGCGCTGTCTCACGGGACTTAAATCAGATCAATCTGTATGTACCATCCGTTGCATGTATTATTAATCCAGAATAGTGGGCGTAAACATCAACACAAAGTTCGCGACTTTTCCACAAGATTGATAAGTTAATTAAACAATCAAGGCGCCATTACAAAGCTCTTATCCGTTGCTATAAGTTGTTGGAGTATTAAATCAACGCATTAGTTGAATACAAGGTTTTGATAGCAAGGTTATACAAATATGAAATTAAGTAAAAGGGTCATGAGGGTAAGAAAAGTTTTAAATTAAAGAGAAAATTATCAAGGAATTTTTTATTCCAATCAGCCATCAATTCGGTGTTTGGAAATTCCATATAAAAAAGAATGACTAAAAGACAACATGTCATATTAATGGATACTCTACCATTGGCATAAAAGTAATCTAGTTGAAGTACAATGTATTAATTAAAATATAAAAAGCATAAGTTCAAAGTGGTGATTTGGAGGGCCAAAGGTGCATCATCAACTATTAGTGGTCGCCTATTTCAGTTCTTTATTGTTCTTTATTTTGATAGTTTTTCTTCTCATTTTTTGGTACTTTTTGTTGGTCTTTGTTTTTCGGATTCTATCTCAGTGATGGTTTGGTTAATTTTGGAATCTTTTTGTGATGTTTGTAATGGAGATTTTGTGTACATCTTTTTGGCAGTTTTTATGATTGTTATTTTCTCTAGTTTTATTGCATAGATGTCACCTATGTGCTATATCTATAAATAGCAGTCGGGCTGGTGGATGTAAAAATTCTATTATCTTAATATAATTGTGTTAATTGTTTTTTCTAAAAAAAAGTTCAAAAGGAAAGTTTGTGACTGCCGCCGGTACTTACTAGTGTGCTTAATTATTTCTTGCAACTGCCAACTTTGTGTGAGATCTAAGCTATAAAACACTTTGAAATAAACTCTTCCTTTTGTGGAATGCGAAACACGGGGCTTCAAGCAGTGGAAGGGGTAAGGAATGACCTTTGCATCTTGCAAGCTCTGTCATGCGGAATGTGGAGAAATAGACTTTTAGTTGTAGATATCATGCGGAGTTTCTTTCACATCTGTGATAAAGAGTATACAGAGCATGTGGAACAGTGGGGAGCCAGGCCTCAAACAAAGCTATGCCATGCAGAGTGCGGATAAATGGGACTAATGCAGAGATGAGTATCATGAAGTGTTTTCTCCACTTTTGCATCACGACAATATGTGGAGTGCGGGAAGTGGAGATGGAAAAGGTAAGAAGGGATGCGGGGTTATCCATTTCCGCAAAGGTAAACCATGCGGAAGTTGTATTTGGAAAAAAATAAAATTACAAAGAGCCTTAAAAGTAAGTGGAAAAAAAAAAGATTATACCTTAAATAAAGTATTAAGCTTAATTTTAACACTTTAAAGGAAAAAAAAAAGAGTAATTTAAAAGTTTTTTTTTTTAAAGAAGGTTTTAAGAAGAGATATAAAGTAGAAAGATAATCAAGGTTCAACATATAATTATATAAATGGAATTTTGTGGTGAAAAACAAGGAAGATTTCCTCATACTTATATAAAATATGTGGATCCCTTATTAGAAATTAATGAGATTATTCAAGATTATCAACATTGCTATTTGCCCGAACGCTAGAAAAAATAACATTAATGTTGACCTAGCGAACCAATTAATGGTTTTAAGACCAAATATAATTGAAAATGACACATGTCTTTCCAATGAGAAATATTAAATTAAGGACCTACAACTATCTATTGGTGATTACAAATTCATAGCTCAATTCAATGTGGTATCAATGTATCAAGATAGTGTTGATATAATTCTAGGGTCAACTTGGCTAGATATATTGGGTACTTTTATTTTCAACACAAGGATAAAGTTTTTGGCATTTTCTTATAAGAATAAAAAAATCACATTGCAGGATGTCACAATAAAGTCAGTTTCAGAAGCTCCATCGTCAAAAGACCTGAAGGATGTATCAGAAGTGATCCTTCAAGATAATCAGAAGTCAATACCAAAGTTGTAGGATCGACAGAAAGAATGTGACAAGATCATCATTGAAAAAGACAAAGAGATTTCTCGCCTAATAAATCATAATAGAAAACTACTTGCAAAAATCATGAAGTCCAAGGAGAAGAAGTGGTGTTTTCAAAAGTTGGAACAAGAAAATCAAAGTCTCAAAGAGAAATTAACTGGAAAAAAAAGAGAGGAAGGAAGCTCTTGCCTAAGGAACCTTAATCAGAAGTAACTAGATGAATTAAAATATTAAAATATGAAAGAAAGGAGAATCTATAATCAAAAAATAAAGACGATAAGTCAGAAGATATGTAACATCCCGCTCTTGCGAGCACATGTTATTGACTTATTCTGTAACGCCCCTCCGTTACGACTAGGAAAGTGAAGCACAAAGGTAATTTTTTTTTAAGCATTAGGAAATTAACATCAACACATAATTTATAGTAGTGCTTAATCAGTGACATCATAATTAAAAGCATTACAAGCGACTCATCGTCATAATCCATAACGACACAACCAATGCATCAATCAAAATTAGTAACGACACATAAGTAACACATCACCGTATTAGATAACGACACAAATCAACAAGTATCATAATGGTGATGCAAGATCAACTCATCACAAAGATAACGTAGAGAAACTACCCGCCCAACCTACCCTACAAGGTTAGGACCTCCAAGACACATAATCAATGCTCAAGCCCAGGATTCATCCGATTGATTTTTACCATTTAAGGTCTCAGGGCTGGCGACTGTTCTGAGGAACAAGGAGGTTTCTACATCCCACTAACACAATCAAGTCCAAAAACCAACTAGATAAATCAATGACATCAACGATAATCAATGGCGCAACAGTGTTCTAATAACCAATCACACATCACATAAATTCCAAGGCACAAGAGAATTTAATTACTAAATCAATCATACAACGACATAAATTAAGGCGCATTGTAATCAACTTTATTTTATTTTCAAGGCGCAAATGCAGACATCTACTTTACTTCAAGGCACGCGATTAATCAACCATTTAATTCAACAATAATCAACATTATCTCAAGGTGCACGTGTGATCCAAATTTCGAATTAAAAATAAACCAACATCATTCAAAGCACACAATTAATCTATTCACTTAGGAAATCCTACATCAACATAGCTTAGTGGCGAAATAGAATCTATTTAATTCAAGACGCATGATTAATCAATTACTAAATTAAACAATACATGCACATTATTTTCAAGGCACACACGATTACTCAATTAGACATAAATCAACGTTCCTTCCAGGGCATAAGGGAATTCATTCACTCAATCATGTATTCATTAATATTTAGTGGTGCAAGAAGTAACTACACCCATGACCATCCATACATATCATGGCGCCAAATAATTATCAATTAAATTTTATGGTGCAAAATAAACATATTCTAAAACAAACATATATTCACACGATTAATGGCATGAGAGTATTCTAGTTACCCAATCAATCGAACATGAAATACTAAGCATTACCCTCCAAGGAAAAGGGGGTTCGAGTGGTATTTAATTCCTAGGGTCCACTTATTTTAATAAATACAACTTATATTAAGTAATTACTTAATCTTAATCAATACTACGAGTAAACCATTTTCCTTACTACTGGGTGGTAGGTACAAGGGATCAACATAAAGAGGGATACATGGATTATGAAGGTAGCAACTAGATTAGTGGTACCTCTTATTAAGGTAAAATAAATCACTCCAAAACTAACTTGACCAATTAAATATTTCTTGCATAGGTCACATCATTATAATATCCACCCTATGGGTAAGTACTCTTACAAACAAAACGTAGAGTAAGATGGCATAATTTCGCATGGGATTCTCTCCCCTTCAGCTGACATGAAAAATCGTAGAGATATATACAAGTCGTAGAGGATACACAAAATCACAGAGATCTTCTACGACAAAAATTGGGGTTTGCATGTTTGATTAAAAGGGATACAATGCAAAGGATACAAAACGTAGAGATTAGAAGTATAAAATCGTTGAGCAATGAAGGAAGGCTCATAGCTTGGGTCTCTTCGTAAAAATGCAGAGAATAAAAGTATAAAATCTCTAGCAATGAAGGTAGGCTCAAAGCTTGGGTCTCCTCATAAAAATGAAGAGAATACATGTATAAAATCGCTAGTAATGAAGGTAGGTTGAGATCTTGGGTCTCTTCATAAAAACATTGAGAATAAAAGTATAAAATCGCTATCAATGGAGGTAGGCTCAAAGATTAGGCTCTTCCTAAAAATGCAGAGTATAAATGTATAAAAATCGTTGAGCAAGAAGGAAGGCACAGATCTTAGGCTCTTCCCAAAAACGCAGAGTATAAATGTATAAATTTGCTGAGCAAGAAGGAAGGCACATAGATTAGGCTCTTCATAAAAACGTTGAGTATAAATGTATAAAAATCGTTGAGCAAGAAGGAAGGCGCAGAGGTTAAGCTCTTCCTAAAAATCCAGAGTATAAATGTATAAAATCATTGAGCAAGAAGGAAGGCACATAGCTTAGGCTCTTCCTTGGTATTTTATGCACACATGTGTATTGTATTAATTCTTTAGATTTATTTCATCTCTCTTAATCTCTTAAGTTGGTTTACCCTTTTTCTTATTTCATCTAATTTTTAATTTAGTTTTAGAAATCTCACCAAGCTTTAGACTTGGGCTTAAATTCAAATAGGCTCAGACTTTCGTTTGGGGTATAAAATTAATAATTTCAATCCTTAATTAATTAATTAAATATGACAATGTTTAAAGATTTTACAAGATGTAAAAATTCACTCCAGGTTTTCTACGCCACATAGGTTCATTGACTCATTTTTTTATTACACGACATTCCCTTCAAGATGCACTCCATGCCCCAAGGGTGCCACTCTTCTTTGATTCATTTTTTAATTACACGATGTGCCCTTCAAGACGCACTTCGTGCTCCAAGGGTGCCACTCACCTTTGACTGGTTTTGGTAGTTATCCAACCCTTGGAGTCAATATTCCATTCATGTGACCTTGTGAGAGACTAAGGCCTTCTAAGGAATAAGTACCATGCCTTATTTTGTGCCCTTTAGAAATCTTTGTGAGCGACGGTCTTAGTTTGCCCTCACGACATCATGGATCTCTCGAACTAGGTAATCGTTAACCTACAATTCGATCCATGACGGGAGTGTTAGTAGGTTGTGGTAGGGATGTTGCCACAACTCTCCCTTAATATATGGTTGTTGTGCATGGCCCCTTTACTCCTTATGTGAGTCATATGAGCAAGAAATCGTCAGTCTGCATCCATCAACGAAACATTGTCAATTATCCATAAACAACATCATAATATACCCGATCATATGTCACATATGCATAAATGAAATACTCAAACCAATACAATCCACTCCCTAACTCAATCTGGAGTCCAAGGAGGTCCATTGATGCCATCAGCATCCTCAATCTGTCAAGTGTTTTACACACTCAAGGGAAACCCGTCAATAACATTTGTCAATACATAGATATCAAATAACATAACATCATAATCCATCAATATCATCATAAGAATCCATAAGCAAACAGACAACCATATACTAAAACTGGATCACTTGCATGCAAGTGTCCTCAAAGAATAAGTCAATAGCATGTGCTCGCAAGAGCGGGATGTTACATATTCTTTAAGGACACTTGCGTGCAAGTGATCCAGTTATAATATATGGTTATCAGTTTCACTTATGGATTCTTATGATGATGTTGATGGATTATGATTTATGTTGTTTGATATCTATGTATTGACAGATGTTATTGACAAGTTTCCCCTGAGTGTGTAGGACACTTGACAGATTGAGGATGTTGATGGCATCAATGGACCTCCTTGGACTTCAGGATGATTCAGGGAGTGGATTGTATCGGTTTGAGTATCTCATTTATGCATATGTGACATATGATCGATTGTATTATGATGTTGTTTATGGATCATTGACAGTGCTTTGTTGATGGATGTGGGTTGACGATTGTTTGCTAATCTGTCTCATATAAGGAGTAAAGGGGCCATGCACATAGACCAGATATTGAGGGAGACGTGTGGCAGCGTCCTTGTCACAACCTACTAGCACTCTCGTCATGGCTCGAATTGTAGGTTAACGATTACCAACTTCTAGAGGTCCATGATGTCATGAGGGAAGACTAAGACAATCTCTCACGAAGATGTCTAAGGGGCATGCAATAAGGCAGGTTCCTTATTCCTTAAAATCCCTTAGTCTCTCACAAGGTTTCCCAAATGGAGTACTGACTCCTAGGGTTGGACAACTACCAAAACCAGTCAAAGGCGAGTGACACCCTTGAAGCACATAGTGCTTCTTGAAGGGAACGTCACAAAATTTAAAACTTGAGTTAATGAATCTAAGTGGCCTAGAAAACTTTGAGTGAATAGTAAACCTTGTAAAATATTGAGCATTGTCAGATTAATTAATTAATTAATTAATGAACTTAGTAATTGTAACCCCAAATGAAGCCTAAGTCTAAGTTTATAAATTAAATAAAATAGGAAAGAGGTAAATAAATATAAGAAATTAAGAAATATGAATTTAACCTAAAGATTGAGTTAATACACTTATGTGCAAGAAAATACCAAATTAAAAAGTAAGATAAGAAAGGATTAAAGCATGAAAGAATAAGTGCATGCATAGAAGGGAATCTAGAATCTAACTACCACTAGTTTAACTAGGAGAAGACTCTTATTTTAACTCAACTCAGATTTAGTAAGGCGTCAGTCATTAATTGGAAACAAGGGGAATAAAGAGACAACTAGGAGTGATTTTAGGAGCGCTTTTAGGATGGGTGAGGGAAATTGACTTTTATTAAAATAAATTGCGGATTTACTTGTGCAAGTAAGGGAAAGGGTGACAAGTGTATGGGGGAAATAACTCTTAATTAATTATTTAAAAAGTGAATTAAGTGTGCAAGTGGAAAGGTGTCATTGAGGAAACTCCTATAAAGCAAATGGGAAAAAGGGGTAATGGATCACACTGGTTATGGAAAAGGTTATGCTGCAGAAATTTTGATTGGTTTTACTTGTGAGAGTTGGGATACCCAACTTGAGAGAGAGTGGTGGATCTACCTTGCGAGGCAAGGTAGGAGCTAGAGGAATTTTGGTTGTGTGTGTGTGTGGCCCCTTTGCGGCTCGGGGGTCCAAGGGGGAAGAAGAGTACCCCTAGCGTTTGATGGGAGGTACTTGTGATGTCTCTACGGTTAGCAAGCGGGAGGTCAGGAGGAGCACCGTCGTGGAAGAACGTATTCAAATTTCATCTTGCCAGGATACAGTATTTTTATTTGAGATTGCATTTATAAAAAGATTTAAACTATAAATCAGTTTTAACAATTTTTGCAACTATGTGTATTCAAAATATTGATTTATAAGTTCCTTCACGTTTTTGAAAAGAAATTTTGGAGATTAATGCTAACTCAATACTCTCACTCGGTCTTGGAATTATTGTTAGTTGTCCCTTCATCTACTAAATCCCCTTGTTAATTATTTTGATCGTCGTTAACTGGGTTACCCATAAGAATAATAATTATTGATGGCCTTGCGAAGCTTTTGTGACTATTGAATGCTTCTTTTGTGTTATAATGAGTCTCCCCAAGGGCGTTTTACCCTCATAAGTTTTCCTTCGATGGTATTATGCTCCCTTCTGTGGATAATCGCCTCATGTTTCCTCACTGATACCCTTGTATCCTCTGTGTTTTTGTGTATAAAACTTACCCAAGGTTTTGGGAATCCCCATGCGATTTTACCCTTGTATAACTCTGTGTTTTTATGCATAAAATTTGCCCAACGTTTGGGGAATCACCATGCAATTTTACCCTTGTATAACTCTGTGTTTTTATGGATAAAACTTGCCCAACATTTGGGGAATCGCCATGTGATTTTACCCTTGTACAACTCTACATTTTTATGTATAAAACTTGCCCAACGTTTGGGGAATAACCATGCGGTTTTACCCTTGTATAACTCTGTGTTTTTAATGCTTAAGGCTTGCCCAGTGTTTGGGGAATCGCCATGTCATTTTACCGTTGTATAACTCTACATTTTTTTTATGTAGAAAACTTGCCTAGCATTTGGGAAATCACCATGTGTTTTACCCTTGTATAACTCTACATTTTTATATATGAAACTTTCCCAACGATTGGGGAATCTCCATGTGATTTTACCTTTGTATAACTCTGTGTTTTTTATGTATAAAACTTTCCCAACGATTGGAGAATCGCCATGCTATTTTACCCTTGTTTAACTCTGCGTTTTTGTGTATAAAAATTAGCCCAACGTTGTGGAATCGCCTTGCGATTTTCCCTTGTATCCTCTACGATTTTTATATAAAAAATTTCCCTGCGCTTGTGATTTCGCCTTGTGATCTTACCTGGAGGTTTCTCTACATCTTTATCAAAAAAAAATCTCTGTGTTTTTCTTAACCTTAGTCTACGAATTTGCTTGGGATCCACTCAGCATTATCATTTACTTCCCTTGCATTTTACTCAATATTGTTCTGGACTTACCCTACGACTTGCTCAGAGATATTACTAAAGCTATTGAGCCAGCTCCCGGTAGTTGTTTATAGTGTTGAAGGGAGGGTGAGATTTTCCTTCTAGTCGGGTCCAATAGGTTGTGGATCCCTTGTCATTTGGATATGCAAGGAATAAGCCTTGAGTTCTCTTTTGATGTAAGGAGGGTTGGGTCTTTCTTTTAATTATTTTTAAAAATTAAAATTCAGTTGGAATGGATTATTATATCTATGGCCTAGTTAAGGATTGTATGGATTTATGAAAGATTATAATTTTTCAGTGGTTAGCTCCTAATTGTCAATCCTTTTAGAAGGATGAAAGAATTAAATTAATAAAGAAACCATCAAGAGGTGTGGTGTAGGACTTGTTGGTGTACCTGGTAAACCTTCTCTTGTTGAGAAAAAATTCTCCATAGGCCACCCCTTGACTGTTAACCTTAGATAGTAATTGCATTGATTATTGATATATGTTATTATAGATGGACTCTTGATGAGAACTAATTGCTCCAACTAAATTGATACATGTTAGTGTAGAATCAAATCTTGATGGAATGTTTCTTAGAGGCTAATCATGTTCCTTAACTTATGTATGTTTGTAATAGAATTTCCCGCACCATGAAACTAATAGGACGTATGAGGGGTTATGTGATTTTCTTACCCTTGCACCATGAAAGTAAAATCTATGATTACCTTTGCGCCATCGAATATGTTGATGATTAAGTAATTAGATTGTTTGCGCTATGGAATAATGATGATGTATAAATTATTAAGTTATTAGATTCCATTGCATTATAGAATAAATGTAGATGTATAAAGGATTAAGTAATTCGATTGTTTTGCGTTATGGAATAATGATGATGCAAAAATGATTAAGTTATTAGATTACTCGCGCACATTGAAATAATGTTGATGTATGATTTCCTAAGTGATTAGATTATTTTCACGCATTGAAATAATGTCGATGTATGTTTAATTAAGTGATTAGAATATTGTTGCACCATGAATAATTGATTATTAATATTGATTGATTGATCTAGTTGTTGTCAACTTGATCGGATTAACGAGATTTAGACACCTCCTTGTTCCTCAGAAGAGTCGTCAACCTTGAGACATTAAATGGTCAAAATCAATCGGATGAATCATGGGCTTGAGCATTTCTTATGTGTCCTGGAGGTCCCAACCATGCAGGATAGGTTGGGCGGGTAGTTATTTTAATGTTCAATGACATGGTGGATCTTTATGTATATTTTTTTCAGGTGATTGTGATGTACAAAATGGGGCCGCTATGTGTGTGTGTGTGTGTGTGTGTGTGTGT
>ML798046.1:0-16139 GCA_009831015.1 Picea engelmannii | reverse complement strand
TATATATATATATATATATATATATATATATATATATATATATATATATATATATATATATATATTCATCATATTTTGAACCAAGAATTTGTATGGTGCATGTGATGAGAATGATTTGAATAATTACATCAACATCGTTAATTTTTTACATTTTTTCTCGATGGCTTTGTTTGTTTTTAAGTATAAGTTAATTTTTTTAAGGTGGTTAAATTTATCATAGTTCAATTATCAATTGATATTTTTTTTAGTAATAAAAAAGATTATATTTCCTTATAGGGTCTTCATGTCAATACATTGATCAAAGTCTGCCACTTGTTTTGGCACATGCATGGAAACCAGAACAGGTGGCCTGCAAAACATAGAACCTTGGCAATAGCCTGAAACTAGAGTTTTAACAAAAACAAAAATTGACTGTAACTGATTCTTGTCAAGACCTGAAAACAAAATGCTTTAAAAACTAAAGGTGTGGCGAACCTGTGCATCCATCATGGCTATAAGTGAAGACGAACAATTGGCTGCAAGTCGGACAACACCTCTAGACAGGTGCACTGGACAGGGATTCGAACAGGAGGTCCATGCAACCGTTGAGGATGCTTTGATTGTGGAGTTGGCCCTCCAGGTTCCCGCACATCTCAAAGATCAACTGAAGGTGGTCTTCCGAAAAAAAATGTGGGTTGAGCGAAACCTTCTTTGTGCTCACCACCGTTGCCTCATGTTGCCCTGTTGCGACATCAAGTTTGGTCGGAGGAGTCTCTTCCATGGCCAACCAGTGGGCTACCTCTATGGTAGCCGAGACATTCCTTGTTGGCCAGTGTTTCAACCAATTGGGGGGAATTTCTTCCTCGATCATACATCCACCTGGAGTTATTGTAGGATGTGCTGAGGGGCTGACATTGTCGATGGATGCTAGAATTGTTGTGGTGGTTTCCAACTCCCTTGGAGGAATTTCTTCCTTAATTGGGAAACCACTTGAGTTGATCATGGGGTCAGAAGTGGGAGGTGGTGACTCCCGAATGCCTAGAGGAGGCTGGGGATCTTCAAGGAAATTATGGTTTGAGCGGGAGGGGATAATAGAGTTGGTAGACAGATTAGAGGGCATCGAGGTGTTAGGACTCAGAAATGTCACATTTTCATCCACCTTTCCCTTCACTATTCCTTACATTTCATCATCCCATTAACCTTCCATCATACCATTTTCATAATACATTTGGGTTTCACATTATTATTTTCCACTTTATTCATTTTAGTATTATAACTGAATTTGTGATTAAATATTAGAAATTAACATATTTTCATTATATATCAAGGTTGGATGAGTTTGATGATGTGTGTAGGCATATTTGAAGATTTCAGCAAAATCAAAATTCACCACCTATCCTCAAATTCGAATTACAAAGAGATTTGAAGTTAAGCTCAAGGAGAAGATCATGGAAGAGGTTGGCATATCTTATCTAAGATATGTGAGAGATGTGTGGAGGATTTGAAGGGATCATATCTTGTAATAATGGGAAATTAGTTGAGAGTGGTTGAGAGAATAGTGGATCTATAATTATGACACCCATGTATATAAGAAAGTGTTCTCTCTTCATGAGGGGGAAGAAGTAATTCATAATTTAGTCTTGTAATTAGGAGAAGGGGATTCTTAGCTTTGATTCTTTCATGCTTTGTCATTTGATTCTTGTAATATAATTTGAGATTGATTTATTGTGTGAGCTCACATATGTCTTTTTTCATTCAACTCTTCACATGTTGTATTGCTTTCCTAGATTAATTTCCTGCTTTCCTAGTTAGTCTTCCAATGCTTTCTTAGATTAATTTCATTTCAGCAATTTAGATTAGATTACTTCTACTTCAGTCCTGCATATATAGTGTGTGTGCTTTGTAAGCCTACGAACCTCAGATTGACAAATTAAATAGTTTGGCAAGTACTACAAAGGAATTAAACGACAATATTTCTGCCTAACATTTTGGCATTGTTGCCGGGGAAGCACGATGGATTGAAGTTTAGTTTGAATTTTCATGCAAGCATGATTAGTCATGCTCCTAACTCTGAGGCGACATATGGGTAAGGGCATGTAGGGTGTGAATTCCAATTCCTGCAAGCGTAACTAGAGTGTGAATTTCAATTCCTGCAAGCGTAACTAGAGTGTGAATTTCAATTTTCGCAAGAGTGATTTCAATTTCAGCAAGTGTGCTTGATTTCCGCAACTGTGAAGAGTATTTGTTTTCAGTGTGAGTGTTTAATTTTTGCAAAGTGTGATTTTTACACAATTTGTTTTGATTTTATTTTATGGGTGTTGTAAGAATCCCTTTTTCAACATAGTGAGTGTTACCTTGGAACTACTCACTCAAATCCTGGCAGATGTTGGGATCTTCTCTTCCTTGGAAGAGGAGATCTTGACAAGGATTAAAGATTCAAATACTCCTCCGGTAACAAACGAGGATTCAAGATTGGAAGACTCCTATGCATTAGATGAAGAACAAACATATGAACAGGAGATCGAGGAAGATGAAGAGGAGTTACAATTAGATTTGAGCGAGGGAAATCACGCCTACAAAAGCTATATTGAGCAATGGTTCTAGGTAATTACTTGTTTAGATAAAATTCATTTTTATTTTTATTTAGTTAGTTTGTCACTACAACAACTAGATTCATTTATTCTTGTAAATTTCCATTTTACATTCAAAAAGTTGCTACTGAACATATTGTTGTTACTGCTATGTGAGTGGCTACATTGGCTATTTAATTACACGTAACTAAATTCTAATTTCTAATTAGTGTAGAGCAGGTAGGATTTTATTTCCAGTTTTGTTTTCTTAGAATAAGTATGCTCTCCTTCGCGCTTTGAGCGATTGCGAGGATCAAAAAATAGGGTGCCTCTAACAATTTTCAGGAATAATTTTAATTGTGGACAATGAAAAAAAATTGCTTAATCTATTTTTCGTCTACAATTTTCAATAAACTTGTCTCCATTTGCTCAAAATTTTCATTTAAATTCTTCTTAAAATTTCTTGTTTTCATTTAAAAAAAAATAGAAAAAAAAAATAGAAATCTTTGTTGCGTGTTCATCCTGGACCCGCAAGAATAAAAACACAGACGAATAAAACAAAGCCGAGTCTTTACATGTTGAAACAATCATTGAATTTTACATGTTGTTACAACGAAAATTTTACATGCTGTTACAATGAAAATTTTCATGTTGATACAGTGAAATTTTATATGCTAAAACAATGACGTTTTTTCTGTAACAGTGAATGAACAATGTCATGCCTATGCTCTTCTCATTTTAACTTCCGGTCTGGTCCATTCTAGTTTCTATGCCATATCTCACTTTCATCCGAAGCCTGCACCTGCTCACGCCAAATCTACCAATGTAATCGCCTCAACTGCCAAGACTAGCATTCGCCTTTTTAATTTGGAGTAAAACCTGGAAATTGAACCTGCAAAACCAATAATAAAATATGAAACCATAGGTTCATCTTGATCGCCATGATTTGTCTCCATCCTTCTGCCTTGATCGAAATCTGCAATTAGAACTTGGACATGAGATTAAAATCCGTTTTCTTTACTTTGTAGATCTTCCCTTATCATTTCCAAAATCTTGGCGATAATTTTTTTTTTAAATCTCAACAACAAAACAAATCTCGATAACCATTTTTGTTGTCGTGGCACTATAATCTGAGATGCCTGCAATATGGATTGATCGTGGGAAGAAGATTCAATTGGTTTTAAGTCAATAAAATATCCCGTACAACCAAGATTGAATCATTGTATTTAATGAAATATGGTGATCTGGCTCTATGTGCGACTTCATTTGGCAATAACTTCTTGGCCTATCAAAGTTAAATGGATCTTGGATGTCATTTTAACCGAAAGATCTGTGACTCCCTTCCTTTCTGAGATCTAGTCCAAGGTTTAATTGAATTCTAGATATCCATGCACTCAATCCGGGATTCATAGTCATCCGTTTTTTTTAGCCGTTGGTGGATGACATAATTAAATCTCTCACTTGACATCACAATCATAAACATAAATTGATAATTAAACCTATCCGGATGTTGAATTCCACGTATTGGGCAATCCAATCCAATAATTGTTTATTATCTCTCTTCTCATTGTATTCTGGATGGATAATAATTTGCTCTGAAATTTTCCATCCATTAACGTACACTTGCAGATAGTGGAACAATGGCGGATTTTCTTGCCTCCCTGGAACAATGGAGGATTTTCTTGTTAAAACCTAATGGCCATGTCATGTCACCCATGCTTCTTTGCCCAATGTAGAGCGATCCCAAAATGAAGTTCCTTCCTCACCTGACATTTGCAGTAGTGCCAACCAGTCCAAGAGTCGAGTGATTCTATCATGGTGTTCTTGGGCACTCGTATCCTTCGAATTTTTCCACCTCCACCTCGGGCGATTTATGATCAACTGCTTTCGGTAATAGACCATCCACCGCCAGAGTTGTGATTATCATGGATTGTTGCCAAGATCACCTGACCATATGGCAAATCATTCATGTATTATCACTGCTCTCGTTGAAAACAAGGAACAACTTTCTAATGTTCTCAAGGGAAACAATGATAGAAGAGGTGTCAAGACAGTTTTTTCGAAGGGTTTAACACAACCTTGAGCCAGAATAGTCAAATAAGGGATGGATTTATAACTTGAAACCAAATCTTCATATTCACGCAAGCAAGTTGTTCTCCTTCCTAGAATCAACCACAGGATTTGATGAGGTCGATAAGTTTGACTGATGGGTGATTGACCCAATCTGACTACTGATGGGTGAGATATTTTCTTTACTTGTATGCTCGCCTTCTGATCCTGCAAATTGGTGTATTAATCATATTTGGTATGCAATGATCATGCTGCTCTTATTCATACCACTAGCTGTAGAGGAAATCTGAAACCGTTGTCTGGTTCATTTTGTTCATACCGTTTCTTTTTGCTTTATATTTTCAGCCTTGTGCTATATTTCGCTCCCACTTGCAATTATTATTTGTAGTTGGTAACACCAACATTGAACGAGAAGCAGGTGCATGGAGCAAGTTAGAACCATGGTGACCGATTACAATAGGGTCTTGAGCTTATTGGAGATCATTCGTGTCTCTGGATCATATCCATACCTTGCTAACATTTGCTTATGTGGTACAAAAGAACAGATGGGAGGTTGTTCAACGAAACACGCAGAAGGAGGCTCATTTTTAGGCTGACAACAAATAAATACTACCTCACTTACGTATACGTCGGTTTTTCTATTAGTTGTTGAAATGCTGTGGTTGTTGATTACCACCATTGTGCAAGCAAGCACTTCAAACACATTTCATATGATCAACTCAATACTGGTTGTGTAACAATGAAGCTGAAAGATGTTCACAATATGGGTGATTCATAGATCTGTTGATTAAGAAAGGTAAGTGCACCATCAATATTGGTTTGGCTAATGTGCTTGCAATCGACACTGAATGTAGTATTGCCATATTAGTTGTGACTGATAATGAATTTCAGAGTCACTCTTGTTTCTTGATATGCCAACTTTCATTTCCAAGGCACTATGATAGTGGAGGAAGAGAATTCCAGACTTTGTTCATCCTTTCCATATCAACACGATTTATTTCTATGATTACAAAAAAAAACAAAAAAAAAAATAGAAGCAAACAAAATTTGCAAATGGACACTTTAAAACATTCTTGAAAATAGTAATAAATGTTTTTGCGTTTAACGTTTCTTTGTTTTTCTTAAGTCACTTTGGCAGAATCAATGACGAAACTAACAAGTGCGGACAACAGGTATAACTGCATTTATTTTTTTATTTTGAATTTGTTCGCATGTGTACTTAATCTTGCATTTCACATCTTATGTTGCTCTCACAAGTTTGATTGCAGGAACAAGACGCTCGTAATTCATGCCGCAATGATCTTCAAGAATCACAACATTTTTCAGAAAAAACATGCTTTGATAAACAATCAGAAGGAGTTGATCTTCATTATACATTTCATGATGATGCTATTACACATTTATTTTACATGCTGTTACACATGTGTTACATGCTGTTACACATGTATTACATGCTGTTACACATATATTTTACAGGTTGTTACTCCTGTATTTGTAACATGTTGTTACACTACACCTTCAATAAACCCATTTGCATCATGATATGCTTACCTAAACTACTCCTTGATAGTACATTGATCATCCCCGTGTTGAAGCCATCTCCCATTGCCTTATCCATCATGACTTCGCACATCCCTATCTTTCTGAGTTGCATACATCATTTCCTTTATCTTTTTCAGTTCATTTTTGCCTTTACAGTTTTCCTTCTGAATAAAACAAACTCCCTTTCCATGATTACATTGCCTTTCCATACACATTGTTGCTACTGAGATCTATCTTTTAGTCCTACCAATCTTTTTCTAAAAACTCGCGTTGACTGATGTGGGATTCCTTAAGGCCCACCTTTCAATAGTCTTGCCCCATTGACCTCAACACCTTATCTGAGAAATAGACTAGAGTCCATTTTGAGTACCTAGAGGCTTACATGCCTTAATGACAAGTTCTCTCGCTGACGATCATGGGAATACATCAATGTCCCTTGATCATCAGATCTTGCAAGTGGCTCGACCTCAACCCATCTATTCGCACTTCGCAAAGATGTACTCAGGTACCTTGGCACTCATTGACATCAATGGTGAGTTTGTCTTGCATTGGTTAACGACATTCATCAATGGTCGGTAATCCAATGATTTCTCTTCATGCTCGACATCGACACATTTATTCGCATGACTAGAATTGTACCATCGATTTGTAGCAGGTGAAGACTATATACTTTTTTCTGGCTCCCTCAGCAGTAACAACAACATGACTTCAACTATATGAGAGTACTACCGTCCACTTTCATACTTCCTCTTTTCCATGATTCATCACCAACAGTTCAAATCCCTCCACTTCGCATTCTCTGATTCAACAGTTACAATAGTTGCAGTTACAACAGTTACAGTACAACAGTGCAAGTACAACAACAATTACATTTTCATGATCTTGTAGCAGTGACACCTTCCATCTTCCAACAGTCACGGTCACATATTCTTTGCTCCAGTAGTTACAACAATTGCAGCTACAACACCAGTTACATTTTCCTGATCCAGTAGCCGCAACAACTACATTTCTATTGCATAGTTCATCTACTTTTTGGGTAAGTGGAGGTATGTTGTTTTCTAAGGTTTAACCACACAATTCCTTCTATGTTGACTTGAATATTTTGGAAAAATTTCTTCGCAATGCTCTCTTTCCTTCCATAACCTACACTAAGTTGCATGAGGGCATGCAACCGATTCAGTTGGATGCGGGAGGGCATGCAACCGATTCAGTTGAATAAGTATGCTCTCCTCCGCGCTTTGAGCGATCGCGAGGATCAGAAAATAGGGTGCCTCTAACAACTTTCAGGAATAATTTTAATTGTGGACAATGAAAAAAAATTGCTTAATCCATTTTTCGTCTACAATTTTCAATAAACTTGTCTCCATTTGCTCAAAATTTTCATTTAATTTCTTCTTAAAATTTCTTGTTTTCATTAAAAAAAAAAAATAGAAAAAAAAATAGAAATCTTTGTTGCGTGTTCATCCTGGACCTGCAAGAATAAAAACACAGACGAATAAAACAAAGCCGAGTCTTTACATGTTGAAACAATCAATGAATTTTACATGTTGTTACAGCGAAAATTTTACATGCTGTTACAATGAAATTTTTCATGCTGATACAGTGAAATTTTATATGCTGAAACAGTGACGTTTTTGCTGTAACAGTGAATGAACAGTGTCATGCATGTGCTCTTCTCATTTTTAACTTCCAGTCTGGTCCATTCTAGTTTCTATGCCATATCTCACTTTCATCCGAAGCCTGCACCTGCTCACGCCAAATCTACCAATGTAATCGCCTCAACTGCCAAGACTAACATTCGCCTTTTTAATTTGGAGTAAAACCTGCAAATTGAACCTGCAAAACCAATAATAAAATATGAAACCATAGGTTCATCTTGATCGCCATGATTTGTCTCCATCCTTCTGCCTTGATCGAAATCTGCAATTAGAACCTGGACATGATATTAAAATCTGTTTTCTTTACTTTGTAGATCTTCCCTTATCATTTCCAAAATCTTGGCGATAATTTTTTTTTTAAATCTCAACAACAAAACAAATCTCGATAACCATTTTTGTTGTCGTGGCACTATAATCTGAGATGCCTGCAATATGGATTGATCGTGGGAAGAAGATTCAATTGGTTTTAATTCAATAAAATATCTCGTACAACCAAGATTGAATCATTGTATTTAATGAAATATGGTGATCTGGCTCTATGTGTGACTTCATTTGGCAATAACTTCTTGGCCTATCAAAGTTAAATGGATCTTGGATCTCATTTTAACCGAAAGATCCGTGACTCCCTTCCTTTCTGAGATCTAGTCCAAGGCTTAATTGAATTCCAGATATCCATGCACTCAATCCGGGATTCATAGTCATCCATTTTTTTTAGCCGTTGGTGGATGACATAATTAAATCTCTCACTTGACATCACAATCACAAACATAAATTGATAATTAAACCTATCCGGACGTTGAATTACACGTATTGGGAAATCCAGTCCAATAATTGTTTATTAGCTCTCTTCTCATTGTATTCTGGACGGATAATAATTTGCTCTGAAATTTTCCATCCATTAACGTGCACTTGCAGACAATGGAACAATGGCGGATTTTCTTACCTCCCTGGAACAATGGAGGATTTTCTTGTTAAAACCCGATGACCATGTCATGTCGCCTATGCTTCTTTGCCCAATGTAGAGCGATCCCAAAATGAATTTCCTTCCTCACCCGACATTTGCAATAGTGCCAACCAGTCCAAGAGTCGAGTGGTTCTATCCTGGTGTTCTTGGGCACTTGTATCCTCCGATTTTTTCCACCTCCACCTCGGGCGATTTATGATCAACTGCTTCCGGTAATAGACCATCCACCGCCAGAGTTTTGATTATCGTGGATTGTTGCCAAGATCACCTAACCATATGGAAAATCGTTCATGTATTATAACTGCTCTCGTTGAAAACAAGGAACAACTTTCTAATGTTCTCAAGGGAAACAATAATAGAAGAGGTGTCAAGACAGATTTTTCAAAGGGTTTAACACAACCTTTAGCCATAATAGTCAAATAAGGGATGGATTTATAACTTGAAACCAAATCTTCATATTTACGCAAGCAAGTTGTTCTCCTTCCGAGAATCAACCACATGATCCGATGAGGTCAATAAGTTTGACTAATGGGTGATTGGCCCAATCTGACTACTGACCAGTGAGATCTTTTCTTTACTTGTATGCTCACCTTCTGATCCTGCAAATTGGTGTATTAATCATATTTGGTATGCAATGATCATGTTGCTCTTATTCATACCATTGGCTGTAGAGGAAATCTGAAACCGTTGTCTAGTTCATTTTGTTCATACGGTTTCTTTTTGCTTTATATTTTCGGCCTTGTGCTATATTTCGCTCCCACTTGCAATTATTATTTGCAGTTGGTATCACCAGCATTGAACGAGAAGTAGGTGCATGGAGCAGGTCGGAACCATGGTGACCGGTTGCAATAGGGTCTTGAGCTTACTGGAGATCATTCGTGTCTCTGGATCATATTCATACCTTGCTAACATTTTCTTATGTGGTACAAAAGAATGGAAGAGAGGTTGTTCAATGGAACACACAGAAGGAGGCTCATTTTTAGGCTGACAACAAATAAATACTACCTCACTTACGCATATGTCAGTTTTTCTATTAGTTGTTGAAATGGTCTGGTTGTTGATTACCACCATTGTGCAAGAAAGCACTTCAAACACATTTCATATGATCAACTCAATACAGGTTGTGTAACAATGAAGCTGAAAGATGTTCACAGTATGGGTGATTCATAGATCCATTGATTAAGAAAGGTAAGTGCACCATCAATATTGGTTTGGCTAATGTGCTTGCAATCGACACTGAATGTAGTATTGCCATATTAGTTGTAAGTGCTAATGAAGTTTGGAGTCACTCTTGTTTCTTGATATGCCAACTTGCATTTCCAAGGCACTATGATAGTGGAGGAAGAGAATTCCAGACTTTGTTCATTCTTTCCATTTTAAAACATTCTTGAAAACAATAATAAATACATGTTTTTACGTTTAACGTTTCTTTGTTTTTCTTAAGTCACTTTGACGGAATCAATGACGAAACTAACAAGTGCGAACAACAGGTATAAATGCATTTATTTTCTATTTTGAATTTGTTCACATTTGTACTTAATCTTGCATTTCACATCTTACGTTTCTCTCACAAGTTTGATTGTAGGATTAGTATTAAGATTGATTGCAGGAACAAAACGCTCTTAATTCATGCCGGAGTGATCTTCAAGAATCACAACATTTTTCAGAAAAACATGCTTTGATAAACAATTAGAAGGAGTTGATTTTCATTATACATTTCATGACAATGCTATTACACATTTATTTTACATGTTGTTACACATGTGTTACATGTTGTTACACATGTATTACATGATGTTACACATGTATTTTACAAGTTGTTAATCCTGTATTTGTAACATGATGTTACACTACACCTTCAATAAACCCATTTGCGTCATGATATGCTTACCTAAATTACTCTTTGACAGTACATTGATCATCCCTGTGTTGAAGCCATCTCCCATTGCCTTATCCATCATGACTTCTCACATCCCTATCTTTCTGAGCTGCATACATCATTTCCTTTATCTTTTTCAGTTCATTTTCGCCTTTCCAGTTTTCCTTCTGAATAAAACAAACTCCCTTTCCATGATTACATTGCCTTGCCATACACATTGTTGCTACTGAGATATATCTTTTAGTCCTACCAATCTTTTTCTAAAAACTCGCGTTGACAAATGTGGGATTCCTTAAGGCCCACCTTTCAATAGTCTTGCCCCATCGACCTCTGCACCTTATCTGGGAAATAGACTAGAGTCCATTTTGAGTACCTAGAGGCTTGCATGCCTTAATGGAAAGTTCTCTCACTGACGATCATGGGAATACATCAATGTCCCTTGATCATCAGATCTTGCAAGTGGCTCGACCTCAACCCATCTATTCGCACTTCGCAAAGATGTACTCAGGTACCTTGGCACTCATTGACATCACTGGTGAATTTGTCTCGCATTGGTTAAGGACATTCATCAATGGTCGGTAATCCAATGATTTCTCTTCATGCTCGGCATCGACACATTTATTCGCATGACTAGAATTGTACCATCGATTTGTAGCAGGTGAAGACTATATACTTTTTTCTGGCTCCCTCAGTAGTAACAACAACATGACTTCAACCATATGAGAGTACTACCGTCCACTTTCATACTTCCTCTTTTCCACGATTCATCAACAACAGTTCAGATCCCTCCACTTCGCATTCTCTGATTCAACAGTTACAATAGTTGCAGTTACAACAGTTACAGTACAACAGTGCAACTACAGTCGCAGTTACATTTTCATGATCCTGCAGCAGTGACACCTTCCATCTTCCAACAATCACAGTCACATATTCTTTGCTCCAACAATTACAACAGTTGCAGCTACAACACCAGTCACGTTTTCTTGATCCAGCAGCCACAACAGCTACATTTATATTGCATAGTTCATCTACTTTTTGGGTAAGTGGAGGTATGTTGTTTTCTAAGGTTTAATCACACAATTCCTTCTACGCTGACTTGAATATTTTGGAAAAAATTTCCTCGCCACGCTCTCTTTCCTTCCATGACCTACACTAAGTTGCATAAGGGCATGCAACCGATTCAGTTGGAGGGGGGGGGGGATATATTCACTACCAGTATTCCATTTTTCCACTATTATCACTCCATTTTTCATCTCATTTATTGTTTACCAAATTTTCTTTTCCAACAATCCCCTGTTGCATTTCGATTGATATACGTATTGGCATGATTCATAAAGATAGAGAAAAGACTTTCTTATACTCATTGATGCTCTCTTATACACATTGATAGCTTATTATTTCCAGTGAGTATATGGCTAAATTATTGTAGCAATAAAATAAATAAGTGAAATGAATGTTGTTAACACAAGAACCAACATTTTTTTGTATTCATGGTTGTCACACAAGAACCAACCATAAGAAAATTTCACATGCTGTTACATTTTTTACATGCTGTTACACATGTATTTTACATGCTGCTACTCTTGTATTTCAAATCCTGGAAATATTCCTTATTAAAAAGACATCATCAATTAAAGCCAAAGTCTGGATGCCAAAGGTTCTTCATAATATCCATGCATGGTTGCATGTGGACATGCAAAAAGTTCAGTTGGGGGGGATGTTAGGACTCAGAAATGTCACATTTTCATCCACCTTTCCCTTCACTATTCCTTACATTTCATCGTCCTATTAACCTTCCATCATACCATTTTCATAAATACGTTTGGGTTTCACATTATTATTTTCCACTTTATTCATTTTAGTATTATAAGTGAATTTGTGATTAAATATTATAAATTAACATGTTTTCATTATATATCAAGGTTGGATAAGTTTGATGATGTGTGTAGGCATATTTGAAGATTTCAACAAAGTCAAAATTCACCACCTATCTTCAAATTCAAATTACAAAGAGATTTGAAGTTAAGCTCAACGAGAAGATCATGGAAGATTTGGTTGGCATATCTTATCTAAGATATGTGAGAGATGTGTGGAGGATTTGAAGGGATCATATCTTGTAATAATGGAAAAGTAGTTGAGAGAGGTTGAGAGAATAATGAATCTGTAATTATGACCCTCATGTATATAAGAGAGTGTTCTCTCTTCACGAGGGGGGAAGAAGTAATTTATAATTTAGTCTTGTAATTAGGAGAAGGGGATTCTTAGCTTTGATTCTTTCATGCTTTGTCATCGATTCTTGTAATATAATTTGAGATTGATTTATTGTGTGAGCTCACATATGTCTTTTGTCATTCAACTCTTCACATGTTGTATTGCTTTCCTAGATTAATTTCCTGCTTTCCTAGTTAGTCTTTCAATGCTTTCTTAGATTAATTTCATTTCAACAATTTAGATTAGATTACTTCTACTTCAGTCCTGCATATATAGTACGTGTGCTTTGTAAGCCTATGAACCTCGAATTGACAAATTAAATGGTTGGACAATTACTACAATGGAATTAAACGACAATATTTTCGCCTAACACAAGGGGTCTGGGCAATTGCGTTTGGCTACGAAGTTATAGTATGCCGACCCTCGTTTAGGTTTGGCTCGCTCACTCGACATAGTGTAAGCACAACAATGAGAGAGGTGGAGAAGCAAACAATGTACCAGTTCCACAAAGAAGCAAACAATGTGCACATTATAGGTGGGGAACGAACAAAGAAGGGACGCCAACAGGGAAAGGGAAGCCCTTGGAGTGAGAGCTTGCCTATGGAGAGAAGGCTCAGACAAAGAACATAGTGCCAAATGAAAATGTGAAATGATATAATTCCTATGAGACCTTACCTTCATATAAACCTTTGAGGTGACAACAAGGAGCACCATGAAGACGAAGGTGACACCAACCTTTTGCATCATACCTACTCCATTGAGTCGTAGCTGGTTCACAATGAGTTCCATTAAATCACCCTTACCACACCGACACACTAATGCCTCTGCGACTTGAATGCTAGGCATGTTGAGCGAGATGGATAAGAGATTGACGAAAAAGGGTATTGACTTCCTTGTCCGCATGAGTGCTAGGTTGTTGATGTTGGACATATGTCACCCCATCTAGGGAGTTATCAATTGATATTGAGAACAATTATTATTGACTATTATTCACAAATGTTGGTTGACTCATCAAGGAAACCCAAACCCTAAAATAAGGGGACATGATTTAGCTTTTGACATATGTCGCTCAGTTTTAGGTTGTTAACTGAGGAAGATGAGATCTTAGCCAATTAGAAACCACTTTATATCTTACTATAAGACCAAAAAATGACTTCAACCTAGATATTATCTACAAGAAAGCTAGTGTCCATTGTGGTTATTGTTGAGGCTACCTCTAATGGGGTTATATACTTTCTTGTAGCATCTAACCTTAGTCCCATACATGAGACCAGATATTTTTCCCATTTACAGTTTAGCCTCTTGCCTAAAAGAAAGCCCAAATTGAAGTTTTTCTCATAAGATAGCAAAACCTATCATAAATCAAAAGATGGTTTCAACCTAAATAGTATCGACAAAAGAGTCAAACTCTCTTAAGATGATCCCCACAACTAAAAATCATCTAATCTTAATTCTCTAAATAAAAAACAATACATCCTCCACTATAATTTATAATGCAACTTTTTATCTTAAAAAATCTAAATTACAATTTATATACACTTACAAAACACTTGAAATTATTTTTATTATTTAAATAAATTATATTAAGAGGCAACTCACCCACCCACCAAATCAACATCATTATAACTTGTTTTTCTTACTTACTCAATTATATTGCAGTGCAACTCACCCACCCACCAAATCAATTTTCATGTAACTTTTTTATCAAAGTGGATTTGTCCTTTTGCTTTTCAGCGAAAGATAAATTTTATATATATTTAAAATTGATTGAATTTTTTTCAAACTTTATCAGGAAAAGAACAAACCACATTACGCTGGCACGCACCAGCCCACAGCCTTCCGTGACTTTTTTATCAAAGTGGATTTGTCCTTTTGCTTTCCAGCGAAAGATAAATTTTATATATATTTAAAATTGATTGAATTTTTTTCGAACTTTATCGGGAAAAGAACAAACTACATTACGCTGGCACGCACCCACCCACAGCCTTCCGTATTTTATTCCAAGTTGAAATGGAAAGCACCCACCCACCGCCATTAATATTTTATTCTAAATAGAAATTGAATATGAATATGATGAAAGAAAAGGCATGGTAATCTAAGTAACCTGTAGGTTATATCTTTCCCAACAAATACAACGTTTATTAAGCTGTTTTCTTTTGCCAAATCTTAAAACAGGACCCTGGGAAGTATCATTGCAGCGCCATGGAAGTCCATGAAACAGAGATGGATAAAATTTTCAGTTGGAAAATACTGGAACATTAGCAATTTTGCAAGCATAAATCTATATAAATTTTCAATAGCTTGCTATGAGATGGGCACTGTGATTTTCATTCCATTCTATTCTATTTAGCGTGTATTCCTATTCTGTAGAAGGAAAGTGTTACGAAAGAAATCGAGTCATGCCTCATCTAGGTTTTGTTTCTAGATTTATTGCTGTGGACATGGCAATCCATCCAGTTTTTCGCCTAATTACCATTGTTCTTTCCAACAAGAAAGAGTTGACATCTCTCAAATATCTTGCAATAAGCATCCAACAATACCACCTGGAGAAATTTCCACTTCTGCTGTTAATAGATGGCTTAAAAAGCTGGACGCGCTTCTCAGACAAATATCTGAAATGGTGCAACACTGCACAATACCAACTTATAACGTTATTTCTCGTTATCAAACGAGCAAATAGATCAGTAGTTTGATTTCAGATATCGACAAAAAGGTTAAATGGGTTCCATTGACGGTCTTGGCCCAGACTCGGAAGCTCCTACTTGGGCAGTCAATGCAGAGAGAAAGCGTCCAAGGCTCAACCAGTTCTTCTGCAACCACCTCCCTCCGAGACATTACTCGGACCGCGCGTATTTTCACTGAGGAATCCCTTAGCCTTTGCAAGATTCGATAAGTTTTGGATGGATGCAAAGGAAGAGGGCACGCATTGGCGTGGTTGGCAAGGGTGGATATGGCAAAACTCTTCTTCTCAAGAGACTCTTCAACAGCCAAAAGGTGCGGGATCTTTTTGGCTGTGAGTTATTACTTGGGTTAGCTGGTTTGCATGGTTTATCTTTAAAAAGTTTCACAAGTCTCAGAAATGAACTCTGTAGACAAATAGCCATGCAAACAAAGGTAGATCTAGATAGAAATATGAAAGGAGAAGATGCAAAAATATGGTTGAATGAGAAACGGCAGAGAAAGAGGTTTTCCCCGTTCTTAGATGATGTATGGGGAGAGGGTAAATTGAGGAGGATGCAGCTAGCAGACCACTCCAACTCCAAAGT
>ML798045.1:465193-481341 GCA_009831015.1 Picea engelmannii | reverse complement strand
ACTTCTTTCGAAGAAACAACTTGTTTACCAGGGACTTTGATTGATACAAATTCCCTAACTTATCCCATAGTTCCTTGGTTGTAGATTCTCCCAAGACATTCAACAACACCGAATCTGCTAGGCAGAGTCGAATGGTACTCGTTTCTCTTCTGTCCAACTTGTCCCAATCGTCCTTTGACATACCAGTAACTGGTGTACCAGTAGGTTGTGTACCAGGATCCATAGCGATCCATTGTTCTTTGTCTACAAGAAGGTCCTCCATCTTGAGCTTCCATAGTTCAAAGTTTTTACCGTTGAACTTCTCTATCTCGATTCTAGATGAGCTCGCCATTCCTCTTACTTTACTCGAATCTCCACTACAAAAGCTCCCACTAAACCCAGGTTTATCACATACCCAAGATAAACTTGATCTGTCAAGACTGGGCCAAACCCTCAGCAACAAAGGCATCCCTCTAAAGCCAAAAATGTGCTCTGATACCACATGTAAGTTTTAAACCTGCGAAGTAAAGCAATGCATATAGATTCTTAAGCAATACATAAATTAATCAATGGCTCATACACAGATTACACAGAGATTTTTACCAGAAACCCTCAACCGGGAAAACCTTTCTTATTTTCATTATTTCGAATTTCACCATTCGCCATACAATATATACAATGTTTTTAGGTATTCTGTAGATACCAAAAACCTAATCCCTTAATCCAGGATTAATTTACAAATCAGCTAAAAATAGAAAAATCCGCTAAAAATAGCAAAAGCTGCCCAAAAATAAATAAATTCGGGGCGTTGCCCTGAACGTTGCACGTAACTAGGAGTGGGCATACCTTCCCCCCCCCCGGGACCCCCCTAGGAAAGCTCTCGGTGCACACGGCAGAGACCTAGGTGAAGGGATCGTCAGATGCAGTTGTCGTATCTGACGCACCGACACACACACACATGCAAAGAATATAACACACACCCAACAAAACTTTGGTCCTCCATACATTGCCACACTGAGTCTTCCGGGACTCACCATTGGATTACTGGTTTGGTTGTTCCCCACTCTAGTGATCTCGAATCCTCCCAATGTTTCGACTACACATAATACTTTAGATGTCAGTACACCACCCAAACATCAACCTCATGTCAACTTTTCGCCTTCTTCACCCATTAAGTCTCCTTCCATTTCACCTTCTTTGCCTAGTGAAAGCTCTAAAGCAAGTATCCAGGTTGATCAGGAGAAGAAGAAATGGAAAGAGAAGAAGAGGAAGAGTACAAAAAGGACCAAGGCTCCAACAACATCAAATGTTGAATCCAAGCAACCAGCTATTGTTAATAGTACTGGGAGTGTTAATGAGGTCAACCAGATTAAAATGAAGAATATGAAATCCAAATTCCCTTGCAATCTTTGTAAGGGTGACCACTTTCTAAGGGATTTCCCTGGTATTCCCAAGGTCTTATAAATGTGGTCCTCCACGTCACTGGCCTCTGCTAGACATGCCGGTGATACCTCGTCAACTAGTGACATTCAGGTTAGTAAGAGGAAGACAACTATCAAATTCCCTTGTATGTTATGCAAAGGTGATCATTATTCTCACCTTTGTCCTCGCATGGATGAGGCTTCTTCTCTTTTAGAAAAGATTCAACTTCCAAATGGTTATCATAGGATTTCCCCCAACCCATCATTAGTTGATGGACTGGTCAATCCGGTTCCATCCCCGGTCAGTCTGGTTAATCAGGTGGTCAATCTAATTTCCTCCTTGATTGAACCACAAACCCAAGTAGTCAATATTTTTTCATCCTCGGTCGACCCCACTCTCCCGTTAGAGAGTGACACTAAACCAGTCGATCCATTTCCACCCGTCAAACCCATTCTCCCCTTTCAGAATGAAACCCAAGTAGTTGATCTAGTTCTGTCATCGGTCGATCCCACTCCTCCTTTGACGAGTGCCAAAGTGGTTGATCCAGTCCCTTCCTCGGTCAGTCCCACTCTTCCTCTAAAGAGTGCCTGCGTGGTCGATCCGATCCCATCATTGGTCGATCCTACTCTCCCTATAGATATTAAACCCGATACTTCCCACATTTTTCTCGTTGATACAGAATCTACCATGCTAGGGGGCATTCCTCACTCTCCCATGAAACCCCCTCTAAGTAATGAGGCCATCCTTTTTTATTGGTGTGCGCTAATAGGACCTAGTCTTCCCTCTCACATTCCTTTCTAGATTACAGTACAAGTTTGTGGTCAGGATGTTCCTCAAACACTGATATATGAAGGTGCGTCCATTAGTATTTTGTCCTTTGTTGCTTGGAACGCTTTGGGTTGTCCTCCGCTTGCACCAGTTACATAGATTTTGTTAGCTTTTAACAGAAGAACTAGTCAACCTTTAGGGACCCTTCCTTAGTTTCCCATAACTTTGGGAGGCAAAACTATCTTTATTGATGTCATGTTAGTCCGAGACCCTTTGGATTTCACTTTACTCCTTGGGCGGGATTATGTCTATTCCATGAAATCTATTGTGTCCACTCTTTTTCGTGTGATATCTTTCCCACACGATGCAAGAATGGTGACTATTAATCAACTTTCATTCATCGGTCCTGACTGGATTACCTCCCTAAATGGTTCTTATATGAAGATAGTATCGCCCCTGCCACATGTCAATTATGTGGTGTTTTCTCCCATGACTTCAAGTTCTGATGACTTGGATCTAGTAGTTGTCATGGTGATTTCTTCTGTAGGGATATTGGAGCCTAATCTCCTTTCCCCTATCGCAGCCCTCGACATGTGTTCCTTCCATAGTGATTTTCTTCCATCCAGTGAAGATCTCTTGGAATCCATGACCGATTTTTGTCCCTTGACATGGTGTTCTTCCAAAGCGTCATTTTCTTGGAAGCCATGATAAAGAAGAGGTCACGAGCATAGTTTCTCTTCTCTGTGGCAATCTCGTTAAAAAATGAAACAGAGGTCACGAGCACAGTTTCTCTTCTCTGTGGCAAGCTCGTTAAAAAATGAAACAGAGGTCATGAGCACAGTTTCTCTTTTCTATGGCAAGCTCGTTAAAAAATGAAACAGAGGTCACGAGCATAGTTTCTCTTCTCTGTAGCAAGCTCGTTAAAAAATGAAACAGAAGCTTTGAGCATAGTTTTTCTTCTCTGTAACAAGATCGTTAAAAATGAAATAGATACCTGGGGATTGAACCCGGAGCCCTGAGCATAGTTCTTTTTCTGTGTGAAGCTCATTAAAAAATGAAACAGTCACATTCTTGAACCTACTTTTCATCCATTCTTATCCTTTTTCTCCATCTAGTAGAGAAATTGGTGACAACCTCAAAGTCGGTGAATGAATTGAATCTTGGAGGGCATGTCTCCAGCCTTTGATGATCATTCTGGAGTTAAGTCACTAGCTTTCAAGATGGGGGAATACTTGAGCTCAGTCTTCATTCGTTCTCGCGCTCGAAAATACATGAGAAGGCAACCAAGTATACTTTTGTCATCTTTTCGTACTCGTCATGGTAACATGAAAACAACAAAAATTAGGAGTATCCTTTAAGCTCTTTTCACGCTCCATAAAAACGAAAAGATTGCCTAGCGATCTTGTTCTTTTCATGCTTGTAAAATTATTTGAAGAAAATGTTCGGTGAGCGCTAGTTTATCACTTTTTCGGTCTCATCAAACTAATTTACAAAAAAGGAACTAGGAGATTTCTCTTTAAGTGTTTTTCAAACTCTCAAAACATAAAAAAACCCCGAGTTTTCTATCTTTGGATTCATTAAGCAAACAACGAAAGGCCCTTATGGGACCGAACCACTCCTTCCTAGGGTTCGCTAAACATACTCCGAGGGACTTGTCCGAAGGATGAGCTTACATCAAAAAGCATATGTTATCCTCTTCAAGTTTATGTAAAAATAAAGAGGTACTCGCCATAAATGGTGGGGGAAATTTTGTGAAAGGAATGTGCCTTCGTATTTGTATTAGTGGCAGTAAGAGTCGCTCTTGAACATGACACCCCCTGTTCATCATTTGAATCTGGGTTGGGAAATCCATTTGTCTCTTGTTTGACTTTCTACAAGTTCATATCTTGGGTCGTCTTTGAGTCAATGTTGCAAAGACCATTGTCGTGTCATTCATATGTTCAAGAGAAGTCCAAATGAGCCCTTCATTGAGTCGACCATCTGCAGTTGTCAATTCTTACCATGTCAGCCTTCCTTGTGTCAGTTTCAAATCATAGTCGTACTTTGAGTTACCCTAAAATCTGTTACTTATTTTGTGTCATTGATGGGGGATACATCAAGGCCCTCCTATGATGAGTCTTTTTCCGTCGACTCCAACTCATTATCCGGGAATAAGACTTAGAAATCATTTAGTACCTTAAAGCCGGCATGCCTTAATGGCAAGTATCTTCGCTTTCGACGGTGGATTCACATCATTGGTCCTTGATCAAGAGATTCCATCAAGTGTTCAACTTCAACTCATTTATTCAAATTCATTTGGATTGTACTTAGGTAACTTGGGAGTCATTGACATAAATGGTGATTTCTCTCACACTTGTTAACAGTTTTCATCAATGACTAGTAATCAAGTGTTTTCTACCATGTTCGACTTCAACACATGTAATCACATGGCTAGATTCGTACTTTCATACGACGGGATTGAAGACCCTGGGTCTCCTCTTTTTGGTATAGGTTGCGATGGAGTATTTATGATTTGTATTAACACATAGATCCACTTTGTATGTCGTGTGGCTATGTCCTAATCTAAGTCTTCTAACACATAGATCCACAGTCTATTCATGGTGGCTATGTAGCATTTTGATGACATGGATCCACGGTGTATGATTGGTGGCCATGGAATACATTTGTGATTTCGTTCACTTGTAGTCTAAGCATGGGAATGCCTACCTCAAAACTGGTATTATATTCTGCAAATGCTTGATTGTTTGCAGGTTTCTGATTAGGTTTGATCCTTGTTTCAGACACACACACACATTTTACAAAGTATTTCAGCAGTCACAAGTTCCAGCCTCATACTTTGGGGGGAATTTTGTTACACATTATTTTTGTCACTCTGGTGATGTCTCTACAGTTATGTGTTCAGGCTCTCATAAGGACCTTTTTCTTGAGAAAAGTGACTGTTGTCTTCCTATACAAAACATATTTTTATAATGAGTTCGCAGACAGCATATGTTGCAAGGTGAGAAAACCCTGATTCTCTCAGGCGGCTGTATACCTAGATTGCGAGGGGTTCAGATTTTTCTCTATAGACAGGGTGCGAACATGCTTCAAAGCTAAAAAATGAAGAAAAGGTTATGAAGGTTCTAGAAGAGGATCTTCTAGAAAATGAGTTGGCATTCGCATGGTTGGAATCCTACTGACTCCTCATATTTAGTGGGATCATCCTCATCCCTCTAACCATCTCTCCTTCTCCTATATAACGAAAGGTTTCTCAAGGAAGAGGTTAAGCAAGATTGAATAGAGAATTGATGAAAGAATAGGTTTAGAATTGTGTGAGGAATCTTGTTTGAATTGGTGCTTGAGGCCTCCATTTGTCCATCAAGCCATAGTGGATCTTCTTCATGCAAGTTTGGAGCAAGTGTCTGTGTTGGAACAAAGGACCACCGAAAGGGAGCTTGCAACATCAAGGCAATATGGTTTTATCTTCTACTTTCATTTAATATAATACAGTGGCATGTCTCTTTCCCATAAAATCACTCTTATTTTATTACATGACTCCTTGATCACATGTTTAAGTCTTCATTGAATGTATTATTGTTTCTTTCACTTTGGTCGATTTGTGTTGTTGTAGATATAACATTACAAGGCTTTCAAAGTGAAGCAAGGACAAAAAAGACATAAGGAAGCGATATCTAAAGGTATGTCACTTATTCCTTCTTTCATGACAAATTCAATGATAGTAACTTAGGGAAAGCGTCATGTCTTGTCCTTTTTTGTTCTAGATCTAGGTGGATCTATGGAGATCAATTAGTGTCTGTATATACCGATTTATCCTATAACATGGCAGATCTGAGTCCATAGAACGCATATATGGAACCTGCTTCAGTCTTCAAGAGCCAGGCACTAGCTCACCCACAAGTCTTCATGACTTCATCCTTTGTACGTGCCCTGTCCTCAGTCAGCCCACGTATTTACGTGCCCTATCTCACTACAACCCCGTATACCTTAAAAACTAGGGTTTCTGAACTTCTGAGAATTTTTTCGTCATGATATCAGACTTTCTGAAACTTTGATGCATCCATGAGATGTTTCATACACACTCTCTCTCAGAGTAGATCTTCATTACATGCTCAAGAGATGCACAAGAGATGCACAAGAGATTACTTTTGACAAGAGACCCTTGCCTCTTATTTATACTCTCCAAGTAGCTTCCTTAGAAGCATCTTCTAGGTCACTTAACCTATTTCTAGGTCACTTAACCTATTTTCCTCATTTTTAGGTTTAACCACTTTCCATAATTAGAAAGTTATCCATTTCTTTATCATTTAAATATTCCTCCTTGACTTTGTCACCGTACTTTATTATTTAAATAATCCTCCTTGACTTTGTCACTTTTATTTACCATTTAAATAATAATTTCTTCTTTTCAAACACTTTGACTTCTTTGAGCTCTTGGGGCTTCAAGCCAACATATGAGGGTCCTTCATCTTCGTAGGGCCATAACTCTCAAACCATGAGGATTTATGTGACATTCCACACACCACAGGAAATGGAATGACAAGCATTATCCATCTAGGATAGCTTCACTAACAAATTCATTGATCTTCATCTCATTATTCCACATATAATCATGGGTTCTCTTAACCATACTTTTAAGGATAACTCAACCACAAAGCGTCTTCCCGTGAGGGATTTCACCACAAGGGGACTACTTTGGAGTTCATCCATTTGTAGTCCTTATCAACCATGATAAGACAATAATGATTCATCCAACTATGCATCATATATCAAGGAAACCACATCTATCCATCTTCACTTTTGCATCATGTATCAATGACAACTCATTGATCCATCTTCATATATGCATCATATCAAGGACAATACATATTACATTAGTATGCTATGACAAGACATTGTTCATTTGACATCAATAATCAATCAATCAATCCTTTGGCATCAATCAATCCTTTGACATCAATCAATCACTTGACATCAATCCGTTGACATCAATTAATTAAAACTTTGGAATCAATGACAACATGATCCAACAATCTCCCCCTTTGGCATTGATGGCAATACCAACATTGATGTCAACACCAATCATTGATGTCAACATGTAGACAAGGCATTCTCTACATCAATAGTCATCAATCACATCAATGTGACTATCTCTCCCCCTTTGACATCAATGGCAAAGGGTCATTCTCCCCTTGGGGTTTCTCCCCCTGCTTGAACTCTCCTTGGGGTTGCTCCCCCTGTCTGAATTCCTTTGAACTTCCTTTGAATAATTTCTCCCCTTTTGAATAATGGATATCACTCTGATGTAATGTTGAAGATATATCGCTCATGCTCCTCTGTGATCATTGCTCCCCCTAGAATTATGCCTCTATGCTCTTTCTTCAAATATAGGACTCTTTCCTCCTAGAATCATGGGAAGAAGAATGAATCCCTCTATGGGTATGTCTCCATATATCTTCTCTGCAATATGAACAATATGCTACCACTGCAATATGCTTCTGCTACAAATGCCACTTCTCAATTGGATCATAGAACAACCGCTCTTTCTATGACGATCCTTAGACCTGTCCATGCATCAAAAATCTTGTCATACCATGAAACAAAAGATATGTCAACAAGATAATCATGAATAAAACATCAACCAAGTACATCATGTACCAAAATATATCCTAATCAAGTAATACCAATGGTGTACTTTTAGCCAAGTACTATCATCCAAACATATACCATCTATGAGTGTACCAAAACATGTACATCAACATGTATCACCACTTGTACCAAGCAAGTACATCAACAATGCACCAATACCACAACAAGATGAATCCTCATATATGTATGCCAAATCCACCATAAACATGTGCCAATTAAACTGCCATTAGGTGCCTCTACCAAGTGTACTAGTAGTTTACCAATCATGCAACAAATATTGATCAAGCTATGACTCAACATGATTACCTCATCAACTCACCAACTACATGTCCCAATATGTAGTCCAACCATATGCCAAATGCATGTATCAAGGTTTCCAACAAGTAGGCTTCCAATGAAACTCAAATATGTACCATCCATGTACCCCAACAGATCAGCCTCAATCCTCCATTCATTACAGCAAATACTAAGCATCCAACAATACATGTACTAGTAGTGTGCTTCAATAGATCAATGACATCTCTAGATAGCATCATCAAGATATATCACATAACCAAGGTACCATAACTTCATTTTCATAACCAACATTGTTCTTAAAAAAAAGAATTCCTCAATCCATACTCATGGGTTAGTGCCATGCATCCAAGATAGCCTTTATGGTGGTTCAAAATGTCATTATTGGCACTAGATGCTTAGAAGCTTCCTTTAGGACCCAATCCTTAGTTTTCATCTCTCGATCATTTCTAAGGACCCAAGACCCATACCAAACACTCAAAATATCCTAATGATGCTCATATCCCTACTTGAAGGATGAAAATCCCCTTAAGAGGTCATATATGATATTTTGAGGTGTCATTCGTGACCTTTCATCCCTAGAAGTTTCCCTAAAACCCAAATAGGTTGGGTATGTGTCACATACCCACTACCTAAATCAGATTTTTCTGGTCTTCTGCCAATTTAGAAGCCCTAAACATCCATGGAGGACCAGCGTAAGTTGGTCCTTTGTCTCTCCCCGCTCCCATGTGGTCGCGGGTCACGATCACAGTCCGAATAAATGCAGTACCTCTTTCATATTTCGTGCCTCAGCGCTACAGTGACGTCAAGTCGTTTGACTTGGAAACCACCAAATCCCGACAGGGCTAGAAATCGGCCAATGGGGGCGAATCCCTACAGGGTTAGCAAATGGATAATAGGAAAAAATCCCAACAGGGCCAGAGAACAGCCAATGAGAAACAGCCCCGTTGCACGGTTAAGTGGAACACAGGTGGCAGAGAGGGAAACACGACACGGTGGTCGACATGACAGGAGGGGCCCCACTTCACATGCCACACTATTCCGGACCCCCCCCCATTAAAGGAAAAATGGCAAGGGGAGTCCGGAATCTGCCTGAGCACCGTTGATCATGATGAATTAATCTCGACCGTTCGAGAGTTGCGCGTCCAATTCCAGAACCCCCCCGCCCATTAAAGGAAGAATGGAAAGGGGGCTCTGGAATGTATCCTCAGCCGTAGATTTGGGTGGGTGGACTCTGGACATCTAGATCTGTTCGCTACTTGCCCTAATGCGCGCTCGCGCCCCAGCATAAAACTGGCATCTGTTCCTCACATCGGACGGTCGTTACGGACCCTAAGATTTCCTGAAGGAATCTTGTCCGTCCATCGGGACTTAGCCACATGCTATTATCTCGAAATTATGGATCGGGATTTGTCAAGGCAAGAACCCGAGTTTTTGTCAGCGGAACTCCCGAAACCCCGATCCCCCAAACGGGTAATCTCTCAACACGTCACCTCTTTAAATCAGACGGTCCACAACTGCTTCGGGGTTTCCACCCAGGAAAATCCCAATCCCTTGTCGCCAGGACTCCAGATCTCGTGATTTCTGACTCCCCGGAATGGGAGATCTCACGACATGTGGCCTCCGTCAATCGAACGGCTCAGATCCATCTCATGGTTTTCACCATGGAAAATCCCGAACTCTTGTCAACAGGAATCCCGATTCCGCGATTCTCGATTTCCCGAAATGGGATATCTCACGACACGTGGCCTCTGTCAATCGGATGGCTCAGATCCGTCCTGGGGTTTTCACCATGGAAAATATTGAACTCTTGTCAACAGGAATCCTGATTCTGCGATTCCCGATTTCCCAAAATGGGAGATCTCACGACACGTGGCCTCCGTCAATTGGACGACTTAGATCCGTCCTGGGGTTTTCGCCCCTAATACACTGGAGTCTTAACCTTCGAGTAACTCCTGACAGATCCAACGACTGTCGGGTTTTTCAGCCGAGATCTGACGGCTCATAATGGTTCCTACCCATTCATTCTTCCACGAATCCCTGGGCGTGGAAAAGATCCACGGTCCAGATACTCTCATGAAACTTGGGGAACTACGGTCCTAAACTCTTCACTACCCAGGAAGACACTGGAAAACCAAGTGGTAAGGCATTTAACGCCCTACTTTCTCCTACTAATCTAACGGTCGTGGGTGATCACTGATTCCCCGACGAAATCTCGTACGTCGATTAATACCTATAAGGTTAAGGTACTTAACTTTCTAGCTCCTTCCTCCGATCTAACGGTCGTGAGTGACCACAAATCTCCCGATGGGATCTCATTCGTTGATTCTTACTTCATCCTTATGCTGTCATCTCAGTTTTCAAGAGGATCGTTCCTCCTTATGCAGGGTTACTAAGGCCTTACGCCTTCACAACCGCCTTCCCGGTTCTTGATGGGCTTTTCAAGGAAGGTAATTCTATGGGGAGAGTTACTCAGGGTACTACCTGAGGTATATAAGTATGTCTTCCTCCCGAGAGCCAGGTGTGAAGTCTGATTTGGAACAGTACGCACACAAATAATGAATTCATGAGGACATAAACCATACATAGTATTTCCATATAAGTATACAACTACTAGTACTGATCAAAACACCATACAATAATTCTTATAATGAAATCATTCACAGTTTCACAGCTTATGAGCATAATTATCAGAATAAGCATATATATATATATATATATTTCAAGATGCCAGAGGCAAAACACTTATCAGAGATAACACCAGGGGTCAAGCAACTGCTGAGAGGGGTGATCGTTTCCACCCAACCATAGGCTTAGCGACTCCCAACAGATTTACCACTAGCCACCCCCAAGTTGAGACCACGATGTTGTGAGACTGCATCTCTGTTTTCCAGTGACCAGGAGTGAAGGTTGCAATCCTTCCTCTCTGCTATCACTCACTCTGCATATTGCCAGAGTTCTCCCCTCGCGTCTCCTCCCTCCCAATAGCTTCTACTCCATGCCTTATCCTCTTGCGAGGTTGCGTGTGGCGCGATTACCCTCGCACTGGCCAATCATGATGGCTCTACAGATGGGTGGTTCACCTTCTCATCCCTCATTAATTCCTGAGGAGCCATCAACCTACCAGTCTACGAGGCATTTAATTCGAGGCCAGCGAGCCGCTTTTGGTTATCCGAGCCAGTGGAGTTCAAATATGGTATTAATTCTCGATGGAAGTTAACGCCACCTTTTCAGGTGCCTTCCACCGCCATCGTGGTCTCTTTTCTGCACATCCCCTCTTAGCAGTCCTGCAATAAAATTCATAAGGTTATTCACATTTATGAGTTTTCCATAGTTCTTGGCCAGTCCAGTTATTTTTACAAACTGGGGGAAACTGGGTGTTACAATTCCCTCCCCCTTAAAAGGAACATCGTCCTCGATGTTCTTATCTACTAACATGAATTGCATGTATAGAAGTAAACAAAATCGGATATGCCTGTCTCATGACATCCTCCATTTCCCATGTAGCCTCATCTGGGCCAAAAATTTTCCACTGCACCTTGACCTGTGCAATGGTTCTGTTCAGGAGCGGGGTTTCCTTTCTGTCCAGTATGCATTGGGGTTCTGGTAGAAATTCTCCCTCTGGTTCGACCTGGATCACAGACCAGTCAATTATATGATTAGCATCATGTACATATTTCTTCAATAATGAAACATGGAAAACATCATGTGCTTTTACTGTGGGAGGAAGTGCTAGCCGATAGGCTACAGGTCCCACTCTATCTAGAACCTCAAAGGGTCCACAATACCAGGGTGCGAACTTGGCACAATCTCCCATTTTCAGGGAACTCCTTCTGGGCTTAATTCTGAGATATACATGGTCTCCCATTTTGAACTCTCTTGGAGTTCTCTTCTAATCAGCATAACTTTTCTGTCGGTTCTGAGCGACCTTCAGATTTTGTTTTATCTGAGTCACTTGTTGTTCCATTTATTTCAACATGTCGGGTCCAAAAGAAATCCTATTTACAGGATTTCTCCAGCTGACTGGAGTATTACACAGCCTACCATAGAGGACCTCGAAGGGACTCATCTTTAAGGATGCTTGATAGCCGTTGTTGTAGGCGAATTCTACCAATGGAAGGTAGTCTTCCCATTTCCTAGGTTGATGCATTACATGCATCCTTAACATATCCTCTAATATTTGATTCACTCTTTCTATTTGTCCATCGGTTTGAGGGTGATAGGCGGTGTTGAACAACAATTTGGTCTCCAAACCAGCCATCAGTGATTTCCAAAAGTTGGAAGTAAATTTTGTGTCTCTATCAGACACTATCTCTTTCGGCATACCGTGCAGTCTGAATACCTCTTTCATGAATATCTGGGTGATATCTATCTCCTTGTAGGTTGATTTGACGGGGATGAAATGAGCGGACTTGCTCAGTTTATCCACCACCACCATAATGGCATCATTATGTTTGGTAGAAGTTGGTAATCCAGTGATAAAATCCATGGAGATGGTTTCCCATTTCCATTCTGGGATGGGTAAAGAGTGTAATAGTCCTGCTGGGTGTCGATGTTCTTCTTTAACCTGTTGGCATTCTATGCATTGGGCCAAATATTTGGCTATGTCTTTCTTCAATCCAGGACAATAAAATTGTTTCCGGGTGGCAATGATCATTTTCTAGTATCCTGGGTGACCAGTGTATGGTCTTTTATGTAGTTCATCCATAATGAACCTCTTCAATTCATCACCATTTGGAATGTACAGTCTATCTTTGTAAGTGAGTAGACCTCCTTCGGTCATCTGGTAGCCTTCATATTTTACTCCAGCAGGTTCTTGTTGTAGGTAGAGGGTCACAGTCTGAATGAAGGAATCTATTTCTTGTGCATTTCTGACTATGTTCTTGACATCTGTTTCGCAGGTACTCACCGCTGCCAGGTGAATTGTTTTCATGCTTCTGCTAAGGGCATCGACCACCCTATTTTCCTTCCCTTTGATGTGTTTGATTTCAAAATCAAATTCCCTAAGGAGGGCCATCCATCTAGCTTGTCTAGCATTGAGCTTTGGTTGGTCGAACAAATACCATAATCCACAGTGATCTGTCATAAGTACAAATTTTCTTCCCAAGAGCTAATGCCTCCACATTTTTAAGGAATGCACTATGGCAGCCAGTTCTAGATCATGAGTCACATAGTTGACCTCATGTTCATTCAATTTTTGGGATTCATAGCAGATCACCTTTCCTTCCTACATAAGGACTCCTCTGAGCCCTTCCTTACAATCATATGTGCACACAAGGAATTCATCTTCTGGGTCAACGATTTTCAACATGGGTGCATGGGTTAGTATATGTTTCAAGGTTTGAAATCTTTCTTCACATTGTTGTTTCCACAGGAATTTTGTCCCCTTCTTCTGGAGGGCAATGATTGGACAACCAATCTTGGAGAATCCTTTTATAAATATCCTATAGTATCCCACCAAACCCATAAAGGATCTGATGTCTGAGACATCCTTTGGGGTAGGCCATTCCATGATAGACCTGATCTTGTCAGGATCTACTGCTACCCCTTCCTCGGACAGAACATGTCCCAAGTAATTTATTTGCTTCTAAAAGAAGTCACATTTGTTGAATTTAGCATAGAGTTGATGCTCTCTTAGCATTTGTAGCACAATTCTGAGATGCTCTTCATGTTCTTCTCTATTCTTAGAGTAGATTAATATGTCATCAATGAAGACTAGTACAAATTTATCTAAAAATTTACTGAGCACATTGTTCTTTAAGCACATGAAAGTGGCAGGGGCATTGGTTAACCCAAATGGCACTACCACAAACTCATAATGACTATACCGTGTCCGGAAAGTAGTTTTATGGATGTCTTCACCCTTGATTCAGACTTGATGGTATCCCAACCTCAAGTCAATCTTTGAGAAAATAGACGTGCCTCCTAACTGATCGAATAGATCATCGATCCTGGGCAAGGGGTACTTGTTCTTTATGGTTACTTTATTAAGTTGTCTATAATCTATACACAGTCTAAGGGTGCCATCCTTCTTTTTCACAAACAGGACTAGTGCTCCCCATGGGGACATGTTGGGTCGAATATAACCCTTATCCATCATTTCTTTCAATTGTAATTTGAGTTACACTAACTCAAGTGTGCTCATCCGGTAGGGTGTCCTAGACACCAACACCGCTCCTGGTGCGAGCTCTATCGAGAATTCCATGTCTCTTCTCGGAGGTAGACCTGGTACCTCTTCTTGAAACACATCTCTGTATTCTCTCAGGATAGGGTGTTCATCAGGGCTTGGTTTAGCACCTTCGGTTGTTTTCAACACCTGTATTGCATATAAGGAACATCCCTTTCGGCAATACTTTCTCATTTGTAGGGATGATATTTGTCTCACCAAGACCGGTTTTCGGATCTCTTGAAGGGTTATCCTTTTTCCTTCTTTGTTCACACATTCTAATGTTTTATGGTAACAGCCCAATTTGGCTTTATGGGCAGACAACCAGTCCATACCAATCAATAGATTGTATGATCCCAGGGGTAATATGTTAAGGGTTGCTTGGGTGGGGAATTCACCCAACATTAACTGGCAGGATGGTATGGCCTCTACCACCTTTCTTTTAGTGCCAGTGGATAACTGTACCAACCATGGATTTGTTTGCTTTTGTGGCTGTAGCTTACACTTATCCACAGTCTTAGGGGCTATATAACTCAAATTTCAACCAGGGTCAATTAAAACAGACACTAGATGGTTGAAAATCATACCTTCTATTTTCACCACTGAAGCTTGGTTGCCAGCTTGGTTATTATCCAAGGCTGCATAAATCTGTGACACACTCCTTGCCACATCATTGACTATGGTAGCTTCCTGAATGTTATAAACTTTCCAACTGTTCTGTTGTTGGTGTGGACAGTCTCTCAAGAGATGCTCTTCTCCACAACCCCAACATTTTAGAGGTTCTTTCTTTGGGTTATTAGTCTTTACTGGTATAGGTCCAGAAGTTTTATTTCTGTCTAATGATGGAAAGTTCTACTAGAGTACACTCTGGGTTGGAAAGTTCATTTTGGATTTCTTCTTGTAGCTCTTAAATCCTGAGGATTTGATCCCCTTTTTCTGAAATCTCGAACCACTCTTCTGTCTCTAGTCTCCACAAGACTCTACCCGATGTCTATATTGTTCATGACAATATGTTGCCTTTTGAATAGTGTCTTTTAAGGTGTTTGGCTCGTCGAATTCAATTCGGTTCTGGTATTCCTTGGGTAGCCCACTGATGAAGCGTTGCGCCTTCTCCTTCTCTGCTTTGATGTAGGGTACATATCTCAATAATTCAAGGAATTTGTTGACATATTCCTCTATAGTAAGTTGTCCCAGTTTGAGTTCATAAAACTCTTTAGCCTTCTTGTCGAAATATCTTTCCGACAAATACTTCTTCTGGAAGTACTTCTCAAACCGTTTCCAAGACAGGTCCTCCTCGCAGACCCCTTTCATATTCTTAATGTCTTCCCACCAGATGGAAGCCTTTCCGTTCAGATTGAAAGTGGCCACTCGAGCCTTCAAATTCTCTGAAAAATCATGGACTCTGAAATATTTCTTCAGTCCAAGTAACTAGGCCTCGGCTTCCTCTCCCTTCTTTATCTCACCGTCGAAGGAGGGATGTTTGGCCTTTCTGAATTCCTCAAATTTATGACTCTTGGAAGTCTTTTGCTTCTTCTGTTTTCTTCGAGAATAGGAATTGGTCCTGCTGCTGGAAGAGCCTTCTGAATCGCTAGCTTCCTTCTCAGTGGAATCGTCTGGCATGGGTCCTTTACCTCTGGGGTGGACCTTTATTGAGGTGCTCCTCTCAGTATGGCCACCGATACAACCATATTTCTGCACTTCGGGTTCATGCTGCATTTTTCGCTGTAGGTCAGATAAGCTCTGCAGTAACACTGCATTAATTTCAGTTTGCTTTTCTTGTTCTTTCATCATCCTTTCATTGTTGGCCTTGCAGCTTTGCAACTCAACCATGAGACTCCTCATAGTCTCGGCTAGGTCTGGAGGGGTTCCTATC
>ML798045.1:444773-456295 GCA_009831015.1 Picea engelmannii | reverse complement strand
ATTCTGGCTTCTTCTTCTTGGAACCCTCAGGGATGTGATCTCCAATTTTGTTTTGTTCAATTATTTGGGCCATTTGATCTATATTTTTCTGCATACATGAGGATTCTGGATGGAATCCTAAATTATGGAAGTAAGTGCATTTCTCCCCTTTTCTTCCCTTTCCACCTTTGGATCCAGAGGCATCGTTGAAGGGTTTTGAGTACCCTTCCTTCTTTGGATTTTCATGTGCTTTTCTTTTCTATTTGTCTTTATATTTATGATATTGATTAATGCTACCATATTTCACAGTAAGTACATGCGCCTTTGGGCCTTTGATTTTTCCAATATTTATGAGTTTTTTCTGCTCTCGTGTCAGAGACTCAATAAAGACCTCAAGAGAAGGCATTATCCAGATGGCTCCAAAGGCAAGCCTAACTAAATGAAATGTAGATACAAATACTGATTATTTCAGACCAATTTTGGAGAGAATGGTAAGAACCATTTGTTTCTCCTCCTTAGATTTATCAACCCCGCAAGCCTTGAGTTGCGACAACAAATCCTTATATTTGGTAAAGAAATATTGGAGATTGTCGAATCTTTTTGGATCCAAAGTGATCAATTCCACCTAGAGCATGTGTCCCCTCATCTCATCCTATTTTCCAAAAATCCCTTCCATGGTGGTCCAGGCTTCATTGGGGGTTTTACAGGAGGATATGTGAAAGAGGAGTTCAAGAGAAATGAGACTGTAAATTGTTCCAAACACTTCATCCATTCGATTTAGATACTTGTATTTTTCTATGGCTGATGTTAGATTTGTCTCTCTGTTCATGGTTAACTTGTATAATACTTTTCCTCGAAGATGTATTATCATCTTCTTCTTCCATGCAAAGAAATTTTACAGTGTAAGAATGAATTCTTTTGGAAATTCCATTTTTTTGTTTTCTTCAATCTTTGGTACCTGCAAAAATAATTCGATGTGTCTTTTCCCTAGAAGTATGTCAGATCTAATACCATGTAAATGTGTTTAACCTACACAAAATAGATCTAGCTAGCAAATGACATACACGATTTACATAGACAATATGAGAAAAGATAAGCATGAGAGAAAGAATGGAAGAATTTTCATTAACCAAATGAATGAATGATAATTTACACATGATATACTCTGTATAAATAAACTAATGAACACTGGGGGAGAAGCCATTTCTCCATAGTGGTGGTATAGATTGATCTGGACACACACCAGCAGTTACGGGAGTAAACTTCCACCTAGTCTAGTCTATCAGGAAGTTACGGAAGTGGCCACCTAGTGTGAGTTAACTAGTATCTCAATCTTTAGTTAACTCACTAAAACAGAATGAAGTGAGGAGGAGATCAGGGAATCATGAGTAATGCGCTAGTCTAGTGATAATCCCAAGGACAATGCGCATTAGCTGGTGATGATCCCAATGTGGCATCTAAACTCCACTCAATTGATCAAACTAAAGTGTGAACTAAAGAGAATATTCTCCTAGAGGAATATTCTCCCTAAACTATAGGAGAATGAATAATGACTAATAAACATAGGGAAAACCTTAGGAAAAATAAATCCTAGGTGTGTGTGAAGTATCTCCAACATATCTTTCATATGATTGTATTTTCACATCCGAAGCACATAAAAAGATACAAAGAATAATATAGAAAATCTCATTTATTATATAGAAAACCATTAAGGTAGGGAAACACCATACAATTGAATCTTTTAAGGAAGGGATCCACTCCTTTTCACTTTCCTCTTCAAGGGAGAAACCTCCTAATGAGCTACGCTCCAAGTACAATACTCATCAAACATGCTCATTAAATTTCTCACACCCCTTTATATAATACTACCTACAACCTAAGATCATTATAGAGAAGGAACCTTCTAGTGAGCCTTCTCACATTTATTATGTTCACACTACTACTATTACATATATTCAATGAATGTAATTACTAGTGGGCCTTATTTAATAATATAGTGGAACTAGTCCATCTTACATTCAATGGCCTCCACTATTATCACTATGGGCCCTTCGGTCCCCCATTACCCCTAGGTATACTACAGGTACCCATACTTAATTCTCAAATCCTCCTAATGTCGTTGGCATACCCACTTGGAGGTGAAGGATATACATTGTAAAAAATAATTTATTAACAAAAGTGCATGGACGTTATTGAGAACACACACATGGTTTAAAATGTGTGCTCATTCCTTTCATCCAAATATTTTTCAATGGGATTGACAAATTTAAAATATGTGTTTGCTAACTTGGCTACTTCGTATTTTGGTTCACAATGACAAACTTAAGAATTTTTTTTCATAATGACAAACCTTATGGTTTGGACTGCAAATACATCAAAATCTCCATTTATATAAATGACTCTCAATATATCTATTTTAAGGTTATTTTTGTATAGGCTACGCAAATCCATCGATGAAACGACACACACATATGAAGTCAACTACGCAAATTTCAATTATATATATATATATATATATATATATATATATATGATTGTGTATTATTTTTTATTTATTTTTGTCTTGACGTATATCATAATCTTAAAACACATGTCTTTTATTCCTACTATAAATTTTTATCACCTTACCCATTTTTAGAAAACTTTATATGTTCCACTATTACAAATTGAGATCTACAATTTAAAAACTAAATAAAATTGTTTGATTATGTTAAAATCCCACACCCTACACTAAAGCATGGCCTCATAATTTCAAGGATATATTGACTTACATAATTTAAAGATATATAAAATTAACATTACAAATTTTGAAAAAGTAGTTGTGCACAAGAACAATGCATTCTCTACAAATGTACAATTTTTTTAAGGAAATTCCATCATTTAGGTACTCAACACTTTCACTAATAGGAATATATGCATTATATTTTGCATGAAAATTAACATACCAATGTTATAAAGACTCGAATTTGACATAGTTCTACACAAATTCTATAAATAAAAATTATATATTTAGAACGTTAATACAATTTCCTACATTTCATCTTTTTACACCATATTCAAATTCATTGTGAAAGTACTTCCAATCATCCCTCCAAGTAAACAAATCATTGTTTTTTCATGTTTACATTACCACTAATGTGTCATGCATCATGCAAGACCATCATTATCTTGCATTCACGCATACACTCTATATTATCCTCCTCATAAAAGTGAGTATTTCTCCCATTGAGAGCATGGCTATGATGAGGCACTTAATGTACAATAACATGATAAACAAAATGGAAGACAAGAAGATTCCCAAGGTTGCTTCAAACTCTATTCAAAACCACCTACAACTCAAGCTGGGTTTGCATATAGATGTCTAGCCTTGGCTAAATCATTGGGGTGTCAAGGAAGAGGTCACTCTATAGATTAACAATAATATTAAAAATAGTATTACATTTAACTTTAAGAAGAAATAGTGATGCAATGAAGAATTAGAGGATAGTGTTGGGTTGTGACAACACATACCCATGCAGTTACATTTGTGGTCGGTTTCTCAAGCATTTGGCCTTCCATGTTCCTGAAAATGCTTGAGTGTTTTCTTTTTTAAATGTTTAATCCCTTGAGGTGCTTCAATGAGAATTGTATCCATTTCTCCATTGTTGGATGAGCAAAAAAAGTATATCATTTCCCCCCATCTCTTTGTTGTTGAGTGCATGTATGATTGCTTATTTTCTTTATTGTATGCTATTTAATCACTACTTGCATACACAAACCACAACAAATGGTATCATAGCTAAGATGGAAGTGTTGGCTACATGTGAGAGAGGATGAGAGTCGAACCAGAGGCAGAGGGCACACAAAGAAGAGTCCATTGTGTGAGTGTGTCACATGCCAACTATTGAAGAAGGTCGTAGAATGGAGCCACATGCAGCAGATGTAACACCCCTATTTCCCCCAGATTGTAAATATTATTATTATTGTGAACAAGACTATAAACATATATATCATGTGAATGTTGGACAAACAATAAACCTTTCTATAAAAGGCAATGTATATATTTTGTTAATTAATAAAAGGAAATTGTGGTATGACTATTGAAAGAGGTATTCTAGTATAGATTATGATGCATGAGAAGGGATGGTAAGGGGAACCAGTAATGGTTGAGATGACCCCTGCTAGGCCGATACTCTGCTGGATATAAATTTATCATACCCAGAACAATCTTCTAGCCCAGAAAATTTAATTACCAATCAGGATGGTAGTTGGGAAGTCTTTCTCGAGAGTTAATGAGGAGATGGGAATAGTACCATATGAAAAATTATTGATCTAACCCACGAAATATTGTTGGGTAAGGAAAGAAATTTAAAGGAAATCGTGGGGGAAGAGGGCAGAAGAGGAGACACACAAATGGGTCCGAGGACCATTCAAAAAAAGAGAAGAGCACGCGAGGCTCTCTAGTTCTGAAGAAGAATTGGAAAAACTATGTTGTTCTGGTTATAGGAGAGACTAGAAATTTTTTCTAATCAAGGTGATAAATGGAGATGCAATGATTGAGTGAGTGATCATGGTAGGATCCCTTGCTTGGTGGATAGAAAACTGGACTGCTAGGTTCTTGTGGGAAAAGGAGAGTAACCTTTGTCCCTTGTTTAGAAAAAGAAGAATATCTTTCAGGGCATCATGATCTAGCTAGGGGGAGGCCAGTGGAGGAAGATTCCAAGAGCAGCTGTGCCTATGGTTGGGTGGAGAAGGGAACCCATTTCAATAGTTTCCAACTAATTTCCAAGTTTTAGATAAGTGAAATTATGATTTTATATTGTATTGAATTGTTTTGTTAATAAATGAGTTTCCTTGAGCTAAATGATGGCATAATTTGTTTATCTTGTTGAATGGTAAAAATAGTAACTTTGATGGCCTTTTAGCTTGGGAAGTTTGAAGTAGAATTTGAATACCACGTTATTTTAATGGCTTTATGTTTAATCATGTTTAGCGAAGGAGGACTTTTAGTAATGGATTTTAAATGAATTTGGGGAAAATACCAAGTGACTCCCTGTCTAAATTTATATATGTGATAATCCTCCAAAAGACTATCCAAGAATAAAATCCATGAATACAGAGTTGGGACGGACTCTACAAGACTATTCTAAACTCATCCATCCCTCGAAGTTACCTTTTTCCTATTATAGAATTTGAGTTTTGTAATGGGATGCACTTTCTTCAAACCATTCTTCCAAGAGACCATAGGCTCGAGTCCATAGACTTAACCAAATATTGGGTAATATTTAGGAGTGTATCCCTCGGGGGGCTTGTCAAAGTCCCATATGACCAGAACCCTGGAACCCTTCGCTATGCTCAAAAGGAGCTAAACCTTACGGGCTTTGGGACTTCGAAGGTCCGGGACTCCAGGATGTTTAAACTCCACAATACTCCAATCCTGCCAAAGAAAACCTACTAACACATTTACCAGATGGTTTGACCAAAAATTCGTTGTCTCTTGTCCATTACCATGGATCCTCCCTATCATTAAACCCTGACCAACTTTTTGGCTGCAAAGCAACATTAGTTGTATATCTAAGGACCTTCGGGATCTTCCTTGATCATTGGATATACACTATGGTCAATTTGGCGTTGACTTACTCTGGGAGTAAAAGCATCTTAAATGGTCGGAACCACCAAATGTTGAAGTCGCAAAGTAACGTAAGTCGTAGATCTAAGGATCCTTCGAGATTCTTCTCAACCATTAGATCGAGTATAGTGGAAGCATAGTGTAAGCGGTACTATTACCGACAACAAGAAGTTGTCTCCCCTTTTTTACTTCTCCGGCAAGTAAACCTTCTGAGAAATCAAAGGGTTAAGAATGGGAAAGGTCGTGAAATCTTGAAGTGGAGAAATCCTACCAACCCTCAGATCAAGGGAAGGAATTCGAGATTGTTGTGGATCGTAGATCGAGGATCCATTGGGAACCTTTCTCCATCATTTGATCAAATAGTGGAGAGGAAAAGTAAGTACTTCGATGAAGTATTACTCTGGGCGGTATAAGGTTCGAATGGTGAAACCATCATGAAGGTTGAAGGTCGAAGTATACAGGAAAAGGAAGTCTAGGACTTCTGGACTCCGGGACTCTAGGAAGATTTGAGGATGTAGGAAGATGGTTTAAACGCCAAAGAGTCAAATTTTCCCTTGTTGAAGTGCCCAACTTTGAATGGATGATCCCGTATACACCACTGTGATGTGGCGTGCCTCAATGGTTCCACGTGAAATTGTGGGATTGGTTGCGAGTTAAGTGTGGGACCCCCCCATGTTAAGTCTAAATCCTTTGTTAAGTATGTATAAATCTCATTCATTGTATCTTTAAAGGTGGACAAAACTCCACCATAGATCTCGGTGTGGAGAGGGACTCTGGGACTTCAGGTCTCTAGGGAATTTTTATACCTGCACAAGGATGACGAAGGGCCAAAGGTCCAATATTCGTGAACACTGGGAGATACTCCTTGCAACCAGCAATCATGTCATTTCCATGGGATGACGACCCAGGTCACGAACGTGCCATTACAGATGGTACGAGAGAGGTGAAGCTACGTGGATGCCATGTGCCGAAGGGGATGGACATTGGCCAATGATGCCCCAAAAAATTCATAAGGCTATAAATTTCAAACCAGAGCTCAATTTTGGGAAAGGTTTTAGTCATTGGAAATCTCTCAATGAGAAAACGACAATAGTGTCCTCATTCGAGGAATTCAGGGAGTTGTAGGGAAGCGGAAAATTTATGGCCCATCCATTAAAAGGTTACTTAGGGGGTCGGGTTTGTGACAGCAAACCAAGATGTTGTTTCTCAAGTTGAGAGCCCTCAACATGGATTTTGTGTTCCATCCCCATGATCTTTATGTGCGATATGGAAAAACATTTGGGAAAGAAGGAAATAGGACTCAAGAACTGTGTACTACCTTGAGGAAGCAAGTGTGAATGGGCATGAGAAGTGTATTAGGGTTGAGAGGCTTGAAAAATCGGTATGTGGAGTGTCTAGGCCTATATTCTTCAAAGGAGTTTCTACAGTTGCTGCAAATCTATTCAATATAGTGGAGCCTAATGTGGTTGTTTTTGGCAAGAAGGACTATCATCGATGGCGTCTCATATGTTGCATGCTTCAAGATTTAGAATTTTTTGTGGATATCATCGTCTCTAAAATTATACAAGATCCAGATGGCTCTGCATTGATCGCCCACAATGTGCATCTTTCACCTAAAGAGTGAAAAAATGCATTTCCCATTAGTAAATCTATAAAGAAAGTTAGAGACGATGTATGCAATGGAGAAGTTTCTACTAAAAAAAATTAAAACATTCAATTGTAGAGGTTATTCTCAATGTTGGTGGCAAGATTGATTTTGTGAAGGAAAGTGTGGCTAGATATGGAGTGGTTGTGGACCTAAAATAGATGGTGCTAGGATGTATGTGATCCAGTAGATGGGAAATAGGTCGAGCTAGTGCGGTTTTGAATGCATGATGGCCTTGTTGTGGACCAGTGTATTGCAAAGAAGCAATGAGCCAAGAAAATTGAATCAAGACTAGAGTGGTCAGAGGAGGTAGACTTGGAGCCAACGGTGATGGAAACAACGGTGGTTCACGCGGTTACCGTGGAGGTGACAGTGATGAAAGCGACGATAGAAATGGAGATGGTGATGATATTGAGGTCAAACTCCCAGAGTGCGAGGAGGACGTTTTGCATAGCTAGGAGCTCCGGTGTTTGGAATAGGACATGGTTTCTCGTTGAAATGGAAAGGCAAATGTTTTGAATACTAAGTTCGAGGTGGAGTTCTAATATGTAAATGGGCATATGGTTGTAAGACCTAGTTAGACATGCATACTATAGGTTTGAAATTCACTGGTAAAGTCTAGATGACCTAGTTGATAAGGGGAGAGCATGTTATATCCTAGATACCCTTTCTTTGAGGGAAGTTTGGACGATTTTTGGTCATGGTGGGAAAGTTGGGTCAAGAATTATGGTTTCAGGCACACAGTTTTTGGGAGCTCGTTGGTTTTTTAGAGCCCATGTATTGCATGTAATGAAGCAATGAAATTGGCCTGGAGGTGAGAGGTGAAGGCTCACTTGGYTGAGCTTGGACGGATTCRCTCCAGGAAGTGCATCTTTCTTGGTTATGGTGATGGAGTTAAGAGATGCAGATTGTGGGATCCTACTACCAACAAATCATCATTGGTAGAKATGTGTACATGGAACAATCAGAATTTGTTCAGGATCACAAAGGGAGATTTTTTTGCAAACTCAAGAAGTCATGGTATGTCCTGAAGCACGAGAAAGCAATTGTACAGGATCTGTGATTCCTTCATGGTGGGCCAAAKTTTCTTAAGAAGTGAGTATGATCATTATATTTATGAAATATTCATTATCTTGGTGTTATGTTGATGATATGATTATTGCAAGTGAAGCATGGTTGAGGTCAAGAAGTGTTGGTCCTTGAACAAATTTTGAAGATCCTTGGTCAKTTTTGACCTATTTTGGGACTTCGACAGGTTGTCAAAGGCGGAGCGCAAGTCGAAGCRGAGATCGCGGGATCTTGGCCCCTTTTAGGGATTTTTGGGTTTTGGGCTTATGTAACAAGCATGGGGATGTCGACCAATGGGTTTAACCATGTTTATGCCCTTTTGTAATGTATAAATAGAAATCTAGGCAATGTAAATAAGGGGTGGGATGCTAGGTGCTAAGTGCAAGTGATAGTTGTACATGCTTTGTGCATACGGTGTGAGACTTGCAAGGCTAAGTGTAAGTGACTGTAAGAGATTGTGTAAAAGCTTTGTGATGTAACCTAGCTTGGGGAAGGAGGATCTGGTGAGGTGTGCACAGATCTCCTGTCATATGTAGATCAGGACCTTGTGGCTCTGTGCATGTAGAATATTGACAGAAGACAATAAAGAGAAGAAGAGTTGGTGGGCGTAGCCCTAGGTTGGGGGTGAACCACGTATATCCCGTGTTGTGGTTTCTTTATGCATTATGGTTGTTTTATGGTTCATATGTTTAATTCTTAGTGCAATGATGTATGCTTAGATGAATATGATAGTTTAGTGCCTAATGATGTGAATAAGATGCTAGATCTGATCTATGTTAATTTCCTTAGTGCTTGAATGCATTGAATCTTGTTGAATACTACATTGTGTTGTAATTAGGGTTTATCTACACTGTAGACAAAGGTTAAGTACTAATGAATGACGACTGCTAAGTGCTTTGTTAAAGTATTATAATCACAGATATGTGTCCCAGCTAAGGTTGCAGACACTGGAGTGCTGCAACCACCCCTACCTCTACCTTGGGTGAGATTTCATTTGCTTCGCAGGTGTTGTCGAAAGGGCCGGTAGTTAGGGTTTTGTTGGTACGTTGTTGAAGCGTTGAACCCTGGGTCTGCCCCTATGCCAACAAGAGGTTAAAGGATTAGTTGGTCATGACTTTTTAGATGAAGGAAACAAGAGAAGAAAAACAAATCTTGGACATAGAAGTACATAGAGATGGAAAAATGGTAAGTTGTGGTTGTCACTGATGAGGTTTATGAACTTTGTGTAACTAGTAAATATCCTTGTAGCTTTTCATTGTATACTTTCTTCAAAGTTTATGATCTGACAGTAAGGAAGAAAGGGTTATATGTCTCGTGTATGGTATGCTAGTAGAAAGGTTGATGATGTGATGGGAATGTTCAAATATATCACATGTAGTTGGTGTTGTCAGTGGACACATGGAAAATCTAGGAAAAGAGCATGGAGATGGGTGCTTCAGTATCCGAGAAGCACGACTATCAGCTATAGTGGTTGCAGCGATTGAGTTTATGGTTATGTTGATTCAGTGGAGGTGAAGTTGTCCATACTAGAGCAAATTGAGAAAACATGTTCATGCAATCAATAATGTTAGAGAAGTTGTGGTGGTGTTTGGCTTCTCTTGGCTTGCAGGAAGGTGATGTTTGATTCATTGGGAAAGATATCAAAAAATTGTTGTCCAGGTGGAGATTGTTGGGTTGTGACAACACATACCCATGCAGTTACATTTGTGGTCGATTTCTCAAGCGTTTGATCTTCCATGTGCCTGGAAATGCTTGAGTGTTTTCTATTTAAATGTTGAATCCCTTAAGGTGCTTCGATGGGAATTGTATTCATTTCTACATTGTTGGCTGGGCAATAAAAACATATCATTGCCCCCCATCTCTTTGTTGTTGTGTGTATGTATGATTGTTTATTTTATTTGTTGTATGTTATTTAATCACTACTTGTAGACACAAACCCCAACGAGCCCCAATAGATAGGAGGAAATTAAGACACTACAAGGAGGCGATCAACCTTAATCGAGAAGATCAAAAGTATTTCTTTGTTTTAACTATTGTAACAAAGAAAATAGATATTGCTAAAATAAGAACAAACTCTCATGAGAACCATAGTGAAAGAGGATGTTGAACAATTCCTACAACCTTGTGAATCAAAAGAACTTGTCATGTTTGTGACAATAAAAGGGTTGAAGATAAAAAAAGCTCTCCCTTAATGCCCTGTGTAAGCTGCCATTAGATTTCAATTTCAAAATATATTATTAACGTTTTAGCTTATCAAAACTAAAGTGATAAAGTTTCGATAAAACAATGTTGACCTCAATAAACATTAATAACCATCATTGTCATTATATAAATTAATTTTATATTAATAATAAAATAGATAAATGATTATTAGTAATACTATTTTTTAAGGAGATATTTTATTTCTAAGATTATTTATCTAGGGTTTTGAACGAATAATACTTCTTTGTTTATTTATTTTTAGGAGATATTTTATTTATAAGATTATATATCTAGGGTTTTGAATGGGAATAATCTCTGTAGTTTTTACCTTTTTTACCCAAAATAATATCTGTAATTTCTTCTCTACTGTCTTTAGAAATTATTTTTTAGCTTCTTCAAAGGGTTGAGCATTTGGACATCTGAAATGAGGTGAGTCACTTTTTACTTTGATTCAATTTTAATTTTACGTAAAGAGATTTATATATATATATATATATATATATATATATATATATATATATATATTAAGTTTTAGAAGTAAAAGTTGTTTTGAGAGATAAAGTCAATCCATAATAATAATTGTTACATATTTTTTCTCTTCTTTTCAATATGAGCACTCCACCACCTATTCCAAAAACTCACCCTAACAAGGGGAGGCCCCCCAAAATCACCCTAGAGATCCTTTACGATTATATGGAATCAGTAGAAAAGAAAAGAGAAGAGAGAGATGCCAAAATCCAAATAGAGTTAGAAACATTCGAAAAAAGGAGTGAAGAAAGAGACGTAAAACTCAAAATATAGCTAGAGGCAATGATTGATAAAAAAAATTAAAGATACCATTCAAAATCAAATAGAGGATAGATTCTTAGGGTTCAAGAGTGAATTGTCGGCAATGAAGGATAGAATTCAAGAAATGGAAAAACATAAACAATCAACCCAAGAAGGAGGGGTTGAAGAAAATCACAACTTGAGAGATAAGATTAAAGAGCTAGAAGAAAAAATAACCAACAATTTGACCCT
>ML798045.1:429750-441001 GCA_009831015.1 Picea engelmannii | reverse complement strand
TTTCTCTTAGATTGTCTAGCGTATACCCATATTAGATCTCATTTTCAAAATATTGATTACACTACCAACCTTCCTAATTTGTTAACTCAACAAAAGTATGGTGATCTTGGATAGTTTCTCTTAATGTTTTTCGAGCACAGAAACAAAATTCTAAAGAATCACAAGTAATCACTTACCCTCTTAAGATCAGATAGACCTATTAAGTCTTAGTGGACGTTAATCATCATCATATTTTAAAATATTTTTATTTTAAAGTTAAACGAAAGATCCGATGCCTGATCCAATCGTTTTTTAGTTGGGCGATTAGTTTGGATCTATTTTGTGCTTTAAAGCCACTACTTGAAAAAGTTACAACGGTAGATCCCATGCGCGATCCAATTGCTTTTTTGTTGCGCAGTTTGTTTGGATCTATTTCGTGCCTTTAAAGCCACTATTTGAAAAAGTTAAAACGGAAGATCCCATGCGCGATCCAATCACATGGGAGGAAGACCTCAAGACGTGCGTGGAGCCATTTTGTAAATTTTTCAAAACCTAGGTACATTGGTTGTTACCCTCTTTAATGGGTCACGTCCGCATGGAGCTGATCGGTAGTTGAGTACTTTTCAATTCTAAATTTCTGTAGCCCTGCACTGACTCGGTAGATCTCTGTTATATTGACAGGGATTGCCCATACTTTCTCGAATCTCGACGAATAAAAGCTTCGGATCAATGAAAAATAAAGTAAAATTTGCAATTCACTTTTTCATATATCTGAGCAATTTTGAAGTAATGTAGACATTACAATGGAAAAGTAATTATGAAGAACAACAGTTCCAATCGGACTTCAGTTTGGGTGTTCGGTTTGAGATTTCATTTGAATTATCACCAAACAATCAAATTACAGTCAAAGACAATCTTCTACAGATTTTATCTTCCATCTTTATTAAGAAGTTGATTCTGTGAATTGAATCAATGACAAATAACAGGTATCAGGCACCGGAACTAGGATCTCCATTCTTCCCAGTATTAATCCATGCCTTAGCTGCCACAAGTTCCATTCTCAATGGAGCCATGTATCATCAATGAATTCAACAAATTGCGTACAGAACATTAATACAAGTGAATATCCCACCGTGCTGATTTCAGTTTTCTTCCAGAGCTCTTATGGGACTGTACATGGGGCCATGGTACTGTTTAGACTCACAACAGACTTGAAATTGGAGGCGGGCTGAATACGGCGGTTTCTTTGGCAGCTGCACTGCTTTTCCTCCTGGGCTTGGCTTCAGCCAACATAGTTAAAACATCTCTCATGGAAGGCCTATCTTTGGGCAATTTACTGGTGCAGAGCAACGCTATCCGCAATACTAATATCATTTCTTCCTGAACGTGACTGCACATAGCTCCAATGGTGGAATCCAGCGCCTGCACCATGCCCTCCTTCGTTCTGATTTTTTCTCTAACCCATTCCACAATATTCACCGCTTCTCCAAATTCTGGGTCGACTGGCTTTCTTCCTGTCAAGAGCTCCATGAGCACCACGCCAAAGCTGTATATGTCGCTCTTCTCGTCCACATTCAACGTGTATGCGTACTCTGCAACAATTTCAACATTTGTCACAGTTTTCTCAAATATTCGGACTCGCAAACCAAAATGAATCAAATAAACAACCAAACTAACCAGATTCTAATTGAAATGCTGAAAAAGAAATTGGTTGCAAGATTTGGCCACGTAGTAATATGAAATCTAGTGGGAAAGGAGGATTTTTTTTTAATTCATTGAATTGTGGAGAGAATTGAAGCCACATTCGTGTTCTATTGTATTGGATTTCTTGATCTTATATTTTTTTTCCAAAATCGTAATTGAATCCATATTCGTATTCAAATCTCGCTGCTGCTATGGTTTTGATTGAATGAAAAACTAGATGGATACCTGGAGCGATATAGCCATATGAACCTGCCACCATCGACATTGATGCCTTTGTCTCTATAATCTTGGCCAGCCCAAAGTCTGCAACACGGGCATCCAGGTTGGAGTCGAGAAGAATGTTATTGGATTTAACATCCCTGTGAACCACAAGAGGAAAGCAGTCATGGTGAAGGTAGCAGAGTCCCTGAGCAATACCAACCGCGATGTTATACCTGGAAACCCAATCGGCCAACATATTACTGCTGCAAGAACCCTTCCCGTGCAAGGCCTCTGCCAGGCTCCCGTTGGGCATGTATTCGTAGATGAGCAACGCGTGGACATCGTTGTAGCAGTAACCAAGCAACCTGAGTATGTTTCTATGCCTAAGATTGCCCAGCAAATCGACCTCTGCAATAAACGAGGGATTCGAGGGGTCAACGCCGAGCTCCTTCTGCGATCTCCAGAGCTTCTTGACAGCCACGGCGCCCTCGCCTCGGGGTATCTCGGCCCTGTAAACTGTACCGGTGCTTCCCATTCCAATGATGTTGGAGTCCTTTATGCAGGCCAAGATGTCGCTGCTGGTGAAATTGAGTCTCTGGAAGGCCGTCAGTCTCCACGGCCACGCTTCGCTGTCGTTGTTCTCGAGACCGTTGCTACAGCTATAGTAACGTTTGTACAGAAACCGGCCTCCAGCTACAAGAACCAAGCCTCCACCGATGATAACAAAGATTATAATAACCCACGCCATTGGCAAACTCATGCCTGTCACATTTTCTGTATCGATGGGGTTGCAAGGTGGCAGGATTCCTCCACAGAGTCCATGATTCCCCACAAAGCTATCAGCCGTGGCTGTTTTGAACATCCCATCAGTTGGAACAGAGCCGGAGACATCGTTATAAGATACATTGAAAATCTCGAGTGAAGCCGAGCTACCAAATCTGGTTGGAATGGTGCCCGTGAGATTGTTCACGGAGAGATCCACTATTGCTAAAGCTCGCATTACTGCAAGTTCAGCAGGAATGCTTCCGCTCAGATTATTGTTCTTCAAGTCCAGCGCCACCAGCTTCTCGCACTTGCTAATAGCTACAGGAATGCTTCCGGAAAAGAAGTTATTCGAGAGATCTAGAACAGATAGATACAGACAGGGATCGAACCGATCAGGTATCGATCCTGTTAGATTGTTGTTAGAAACATAAAATCGCTGCAAGTTGTAAATTTTCCAGATGTCTGAATCAAGAACTCCATGGAGCAGATTGTAAGACAGATCGACGAAAGAAAGCCTGGGTGACAGACTGAGATCTCCAGGAACAGTCCCGGTGAGATTATTGTGAGCCAATTCGAGTCTCGTCAGATTTGGGAGGCTGCCAAAACCGGCAGGAATGAAACCCGAGAACTCATTGTTCTGCATCCTCACCCTCCACAGCGACGGGCACTTGGCCAAACCGACGGGAATGGAACCAGAGAATCCATTGTTGAAAAGAATAAGTTTAGTAAGATTGCCTCCGCTGCACAAATGTGGAGGCACTGGACCGCTGAAGAAATTCGAGGAAACATCCAGCCATTCCAGAGGCGAGTTCTGTCCAAGCTGCTGTGGCAAATGACCGCTCAAGGAATTGTTCCAGATCTCCAGCGTCTGAAGGTTGCGGAGATCCCCAATGCTGGCAGGCACACTCCCAGTGAAATGATTGTACATAATGCTCAGCAGCTGCAAGTTTCTGAGCTTCCCGATTTCAGGTGGAATGGTCCCCGAGAGAAAGTTATCGGAGAAATCTAACGAGATCATGGAGCTCATGTTGCCGAATTCGGGAGGTACAGATCCTGTGAACCGATTCTTATAGAGGAACAGAGTATGGAGGTGCTTTAGACCTCCCAATTCTTTCGGTATGCTGCCATCAAGATTAGCGTAGGCCAGATCTAAGTATTCAAGCTTTGTGAGATTCCCTATCTCTGCAGGAAGGCCGCCATCGAATTTATTGTATCCGATAATCAATCGCTCCAGCAATGGCAGCTGGCCGATTTCAGGCGGAATCTCCCCGGTCAGATTATTGCCCGACAGGCCTAGAAATCTTAGACCTAAAAGCCCCTTGAACGACTTGGGAATACTTCCTTCGAAGTAGCTGCCCCTCAAATCCAAATACTCCAGCTTCGAGAGCTCGCCGAGATCCTCAGGCAGCTTTCCCGTGAAATTGTTGCTGTATGCCGAAATATTGACGAGCCCATGCGCTCGACCCAAACCGCTGGGAAACCCTCCGATGAAGAAATTGTGACTTATATCAAAAAAGACCAACTGGGTCAGATTTGCTATCGAAGCGGGCAATGCTGTGGAAAATTCATTGCAGCAGATCTTGAAGCTTTGAAGCTCTGTAAGAAGCTGAATATCAGTTGAAACGTAACCAGTCAGATTCATATCGGAAATATCAAGTTCGGTAACTCTTCCATTGGCATTGCAGGTGACTCCAGTCCAGCTGCAATGTTTTCCATTGTATTCATGCCAATCTTTTAGATGGCCTGCGGGATCTATCAGACGAGATTTGAATGCTAGCAGTGCCTTTCCATCGGCGGACATTAAAGCATTATCAGGCGTTGCAAGGCATGAGACTGATATCAGTAGCCCGAGCACTAGTGCTGTTACTGCAGAAGCTCCCATGCCTTCCTGCATTGTGTATTCATGAAGCAAATTGGTCTCAAACTTTAACCTTATCCTTCATTGAGCCTAGGGCCATGGCGCTGCTTCCCCTATTAACATCACAAACTTTTGCAGTCTGCCGGGTTCAGATGACAATATATCACAACTGTCGTCTATCGCATCCTTTAGTGGTTGGGATTGGGAGATGCGGAGGCCACTTCTGCCACCTTTAAAGCATTAATGAATATATTATAGTAGAAACATGAATATTGATATTCTACAGTGGGCTTTTAAAATATTCAAATTCTCTATGTGATTCCGTTAGGTTTTTAAATATTGGAAATTTGAATGCTCGTGCTGTCTGGGGGCTTGCACCAACCCTGTTTACAATCTGGTGTTATGCGGCCTAAGTCTGACGTAATAATATTATAAATTGTTATGGGCGGTAGTAGCAATAATGGTACGTTGGGTGGGTGTGTTATTGAATGTGGATTTAACTGGTAATCATCGAACCATTTTTAAATTGTGGTTTTTTCAAAGTAGTTATTTCCATTCCATTTCAGCGTGCGATACGGGCCATGTTATTATGACAGTTTCCTCTTTTTTAATCTGGTTGGAATTCAATGTAAAATTGTAATTTCAGTAATTATAAATTATAATTTTGGATTTCAGAGTTTGTTAGTGGAGTTTATTTTGATCTAGCATTGTAGAAATTTTAGAACTTTGTAATTTAAGCGTTATAAGTTTTAGTATTTTTTGGGTAATTTTTTTTATTTAATTTTGATGGAAATATAGCAAAAAAGTGTTATATCTCCAGATTTGAATGGTTAAGTCTGTATAATCTAAATGTTTTAAAGGTTTTTCAACACTTTGAATTTATTTATACATTCGGAAATGCAATTTAAATAAAAAAAATTATAAGAAAAAAACCAAAACATAAAATAGTTAAGCAAAATCTTTATAACATTGAATTTAAAATTTAAAATTTATTCAAATATTTAAAATTATAATTAAATAATACAAGTAATAACAATGAATTTTAGATTTATTTGAAATTCTAAATATATTCAAATACTTAAAATTGTAATTTAAATATTGAAATTCTAAATATATTTCAATACTTAAAATTGTAATTTAAATCATCTCGTTCACATTTTGTAATTTAATAATTGTAATTGTAATTTAAATATAATTCAAATATATTCAAATAATTGTGATTTTCTCTTTTCTAATCTGGTTGTTGGAATTTGATGTAAAATTGTAATTTCAGTTAATTAGGCTAACAACTTAATTCGTGGTTGATGAATATGTTATCTTTCTCTTACCCTGTGAGCAAGCTTATAAGTGGTAAGTAAGTTAAATATTTTTTTATGGTTAAATCTCACATACATTGCATATTTTTAATTAAAAGATTGATTAATTTGAAAGTTTTCAATAGGTATAAGCCTTTAGGAGTAATTATAATTTTGGATTTCATAGTTGGTTAGTGGAGTTCATTTTGATCTAGCATCACAAAATGTTGTAGTCTAAACTTTCTAAGTTTTGGTTTTTTCTTAGGCATTTTTTCTATTTAATTTTGACCTAAATACAGCCAGAAAGTGTGGATCTATAAATTTGAGTGGCTAAGTCAGTATAATCCAAGTGCTTCAGAAGTTTTTCTAAATCCATTTATACATTCAAAAATACAATTTAAATAACAGAAAGCAATTAAACAACCTCTTTAAGAATAGTAAATTTTAAATTTATTTAGAATTCTAAATTTATTCAAATATTCAAAATTGTAATTCAAATAATACAAAATAATAACAATAAATTTTAAATTTATTTAGAATTCTAAATATATCCAAATACTCAAAATTTTAAATTAAATAATATAAAATATTATTTATCCACCCAAACATCAACCATATTTCACAATTTGAATACCCCTTATCAAAAGCATTCCATTTTAATTTCAAATAATAATGATGTGTAATATTTTAATTTAAAATATTATTTATCCACCCAAACATCAACAATATTTCACAATTTGAATACCCCTTATCAAAAGCATTCCATTTTAATTTCAAATAATAATGATGTGTAATAGTCCATATAAGTGGTATGTTACCTAAATCTAACAAAATAATATTATAAATGGCTGAATACCCCTTATCAAACGCATTCCATTTTAATTTCAAATAATAATGATGTGTTATAGTCCATATTATGTGGTATGTTACCTAAGTCTAACAAAATAATATTATAAACTGCTTTTTGCAGCAATAATGGTGACTTAGGTGGGTGTGGTAGTAGGTATGGATTTAACTTCTTGTCATTGAACTGTTTTAAGATTGGCATTTGTTTATAAGTTGTTACTTATATTCCATTACTTACCGTTATCAAAGCATTTTTAAAGATATTTTCTTACCAAATTAGTGCAGGCTACTCTCATTCTGTTTTAAGTTTAAATTATTTTTAAAATGATTTTCTCACCAAATTGATTAAGTTATTTTTATTTTTTTATTCAAATTTTCAGATGAGAGTCCATATATCTTGTTCGGCGTGGAAAAGACAAAACTAATAATGGTAAACCGCAAATCTTATTAGGTTATATATAAAACTTTTCATTGGGCTTCTAATAATTGCACGAGTATTGTGACTCATAGTTTATTTTTCAATTTAATATTTCTATACACAACTTAGTAAGCTGGGTTACTCTCTCGTTGAAAAAAAGCTGGGTTACTCGGGTTTGCCAAAGAAGATATAAAAAATAAATATTTATTAAAATAGAGGAAAGTAATTACATTAAGATTTGGATAAAGAGATTATAAAGATAACAGGAAATGGCATACAAAGAAATAGGTCTTCTTGAAATTTGAGCTACTCTCGAGATCACTTGCACGGTAGATTGTATAAGAGATCCAAGGTCGAATGATTTTGGAAAGTTGACCTAGATCGTATAGGGATGAGATCCAAGGTCGAATGATTTTGGAAAGTTGACCCAGATCATATAGTGATAGGGTTGGATAATATGACAAGAGGGTATGGATAGAGCAACAACTTCTCTCTAAATAATTTGAATCCTAGATTGTATAAGAGTTTTAAATAATTCCAATTCTAAAGTGTGCAAGTCATCTAAATTCTTTTTGCAAAGTTGATGTGATCATAGGGCAATGTACTTTTGGTCTTTATAATGAGTTTAAATTTTCAAAGTATAAATATTTTTAAATAGAAAATAATATAGAATATTATAGATTTTGTTATAGGTAGAATATGAGAAAAATGAACTTGCGTTGATTCAAGGCTTCGTTACATCTCTTACATTTATGTTAGTTAGAAGATATGTCATGGTTTATGTATATCTTTAGTTTGTGCTAAAACATCATGAACTTTCTAAGAAGAGAATGGAGGCTATGAGCATTGGCCCCGAACATAAATCCTAGTAATGATAGAATCACTTTCAATCTCGAGATAAATATAAATACCCCATATATACTCTAACAATCTCCTCCATAATTGCTATGTGGATATCTTTTTAGGATCAAGAATGAAAATGTTGAATGATGGAAGATGGTGACTCAATAGCAATCTCCTCCATAATTGCTATGTGGATATCTCTTTAGGATCAAGAATGAAAATGTTGAATGATGGAAGATGGTGACTCAATAGCCAAGCCAAAAGAATGCATAAGAGTCATAACCTCCACATATAAAGAGTATTAGTGGTCATGCTTAGTGAGATGAATGAAATACTACCCTATAAGAAAATAATACCTCTTCTTACTAATCCAACATTGAGCCAAATATTGAATAAGTGATGGGGTTTGCACAGAAATGTTGTTCAACCTCAACGACTTTCTCAAGTATTGAAGTGCACATAATGTGGTAGTTATGCGATGCTTAAGAGTAGCGGTAGTTGTGTGAGGACACGTACATAAGCTTTTCTAAGAAAATATTTGCATGAGTCCTGAACTTGTGTAGGCACAAGAACCAACACACATGTGTGCCCAATTTGATATGCAACTAGATGGTGAACAATGATGTGCAAAAAGGACTAACCATCACAACCATTCTTCGACTTTATGTCTTATCTCCTCAACATGTGTAAATTACTTAGAGATGAACAAACAAGATATGAACCATTATGTCTTCTTAACAAATATGCTTTCCCTATATGGGAATGGAGTTGGTTTTCGTTGTGGCCAAGTTGGTTTATTAGCTTTTGGTAGTGAATGCTTCATGTTGTTCACATCTCTATTGTACATTAAGTTTATTTAATGAAATCTCATAGTTAAAGATTTTCTCCCAAACATTGTGCCAATTACAGGTTTAGTTCCATAGATTTTTTTTTTGTAAATTTTGATTCTTTTATTGTCTTATCGTAATTCACTATGTATGAATCAAATTCCATTGCTAATTGTTTTCGTGGTTTCTCTTATTTTTGTTGAGCATTCCCTTTGCCTTGATTTAAATGAAGTTGGTATCAGAGCATCTGTTCAAATATACTTGTTGATTTATTAAAGAGATTAATATGGTTAAGACTTTTTTTCAAACATGGAAAGAGATGGGGGATGACATGCATAAGTGCATAGGTTTTCTCAAAGATAAAGTTTCTAGTTTGAATTGCAACATCAAGTCCATTGATGGTTAGATAATAAACATTGTTTGTTTATTGTAGAACTTAATGATCTTTATAACAATTTTGCAATCTTTCGTTCAAACTTGGACATAAAAAAGTAGTTCAAGCCAAAGTTTGGGTAGTTCTAAAGTAGGTTTGTTGTATATTCTAGGTTAATCCTTGAAGGTAGAAACCAAAGTAGAGATTTCTTCCTAAGATGGGTAAGTGGATGCCTTGTGATTAGATGATTATTTAAGGAGGTTAGATTCCTTCTATGAAGTACAAGAGTTCACATATAAGACCACTTTGCTTTCACAAAGTTGTGTATGCATGAAGAAGCTTTTCTTTAGTGGGAGAATGTATGTGAGCATAATTTAAATCAAGGTGCCACACAAACAATGACTTGAGATGAATTTAGGGTCTCAATCAAATATAAAATATATCCTGTCAACTACTGGAAGGAATGACAACAAAAATGGAAATACCCACGACATAAGCATAACCAAAAGGTAGATTCCAATATTTAGTAATTCAACCAATTTACTATTCGGCATAAAATGATCAGGGGATCAAATTTTGCTCAATTTTCAAAGTGCTCGGAATGCGACGAAAACAGTGCCATTGCGTCCGTCTCGTCTTACTGATTCCGGCGGTATATTTACTTTCGCAAACGGAGTCTGTATGGAGGAGATATCGCGATCTGTCCGCCAAGCCAAATAGGGAAAAATTTGGGATGCTGATTGTACCTGTCCGTACAGTCCGTACGGCCACGTGGCAGGGCCGTACCATCATGATGACGTGGTAGAGGGAATATGTGGTGCATTTTTATTGGTTGGTGGTTGTCCAATCGGATGTTGACACGTGTCGTATTGAAAGCGAATGGTATGAGGACACGTGGCCCAATGCTTGGGTGCCACGTGTCCCTCATTGATTGACCTATAATTGCTATGTAAAACTAATGGAGGCCACAGGGTTCGACCCCTGGACCTCCCACAACATAATGCCTTTACAATTTCCGCTAACCGTTATGTCGACCGTTGGTTCTTGTTCCATATACCGACGCACATATATTTATGTTTACTTATTGTATTATATGGAAAGGGGTCGGGCCGGGGCTAAACCCCGGCCCATGGTCGTTACACATTACAATATGACCATGTTTTATATAGTCGCGCGGGGTCTATGTTATATAGCCCGTGGCTATGGTTCCACTATACACATATATAACCATGTAATAAATATGCGCGCGGTTGTAATACATTGTATTTTATTGCAATGCATTTTAATACATTGCATTGGATATAACCGTGTGTTAGCGCGGGGTTTTGAACCCACGACTCATATGTTAAGTGTTGGCGTGCGCAGTTCAAACGGTTTTCACGGTTCAAATGACTTAACCGCTTTTTCGCCCAGCCATTGGTCGCATGAGCCATATGCCCGAGTGCCGAGGCGGTTGGGGGCTGGAGGCGCCCTAATCGTCCTACGGTTTGCACCGTTGGCGTGGTTGCGCCCGGTGCCAAGTTTTTACGCTTAAATGAGCGTGTGATCCAGGTTTGAAGCACAAGGGTGCGATTTGTAGAACCATAGACAACAAAGTTGAAGAGGGAGATTTCAAGAAGGCTATCTTCTTCATTTTTCGACCGTTTCAGGTGCCGAAAGAGCCCAGACAGGGGTTTTGGGACGCTGCGGAGCCATTGGAGTAGTCAGTTTGTCATTTTGAGCACTGTAAGGCATGTTTTTGAGCACTTTGAGCAATTTAATAATAATGATCCATTGGAAGTTGGACCAGGAGATGTAGCCCGGAGTGGGGTGAACTCCTTTATCAAGTTGTTGTGTTTATGTCTGATGTGCAATGTTTTATGCTACTGTCTATGTGTATTTCTACATAAGTAATCCTTAATTATGTGTTGCAAATTGATCCGGTTGCTTTAAACACATAACATTTCACTTGCAATATTTATTCAAGTTTTTCAAGTCTTCTTCATTTTTAGATCAAGATGGTATCAGAGCACTAGTTTTGAAGACTTGATTGTTTTGCAAGTTTTGTTTATGATGCTCACAAGGTTGAAACTCACACGAGGAGAAGGTCAACTTGTGGAGCCAAGTTCTTATCCGACGAGGAGGAAGCAGTTTCATTCACCG
>ML798045.1:382698-422124 GCA_009831015.1 Picea engelmannii | reverse complement strand
CAGTGGACCTGAACCCTTCTCAACTTCCCTATTTTTCCATCTATTCCATTATATTTCCCTTCTCACCCTGATCATTGTGGTACCTATCACTTATAAGTCCTTTTTTGTGGTCCCACCCACCCATTTTTCCTTACCCACACTTCTCTCTTCAAATGGCCACCACTCGCAACCAAGACCTGCAAGCTTCCATCAATCAAGTGAAATATGAGATTGGCTCTACCAATTCCTACCTTGCACAATTTGAGACCCAAGTAGAGCACAAATTTGACACCATGGAATCCAACTTAATGAACCAATTTAACACCCTCCATTCTACTATCAACCAGTTGTTGAACCGCCCTTTGGGTCCTTCATCCTCAGACCAACCCGATGCTACTGATTCCTCTCATTCTCTGCATTTTCAATCCAACTCCTTTCCGCATGACCCCCGTATTCCCCGCGTCGAGGTCAATAAATTTGATGGTTATGATCCTACGGGTTCGGTCACTTAAATGGAGCATTATTTTTCTTTTCATGGTATTATTGATGAGTTGGCCAAACTTCGCTATGTTGTCCTCTATCTAGATCATGAACGATGGCAATGGTGGAAATGGCGTAAAAATTCATGTTAGGGGTATATTTCATGGACCCAGTTTGTTGCAGATCTCTATGAACGCTTTGACACTGATACCCACTGTCTCGGTCGTTTGAGCAAGTTGAAACAATCAGGCACATTGGAAGAATTTATAACGTTTTTTGAGCATTTGGCCTTTCAAACTGAGGGTATGTCAGATGCTTTCTTTCATGAATGCTTTATCAATGGCCTAAAGGATGAAATCTGATCTCAGGTTGATCCGGATTTTATGAGCAGAAAAAAATGAATACAGATTATTAACATGTGCTTAATAAAAAATAACAGAGATATAGTAAAACTGGTTTTCTATTCAATAAGGAAATAAGTTGAAACTGTAAAATGCAGCGAAAACAAGCTTGTTGGAATGGTGGCGGCTTATCTCTGAGAAGAGATGTGATGACTGTGCTCATTCGAAAGAAGATGATTACAATGAGGCTTTGAAGGCATTTTTACAATAAACAGGAATTCCAAAAACCCTAGACATCCAAAAAACCTAACCCTAGGAGATGAAGCACGAAAAGTCATGTGGGCCCCGTTTGGGTAAGTTAGTACATCAACTTCTTGGGGTCGTAACTTTTGCATACGATCTCCGTTTTAGGCGTATGATAGCCCGTTGGAAAGGTATTGTTGAGGAGATTCATTTTGGGGGATCAATGATTCATTTGGCAATAATTGAGAAGCTATATCCTAAAAAACCTTCATTTACGCCCTCAAAATGGCCCTGGAAGTTAAAATTGCTAAAAATAGTAAATTGCCAAAATTGTTAGAAAACTGTTTTGAGCCAGTTGGAAGAGGTGGGTGGCCACCGATATCCACCTGGATCAATCCTCCCTTCTTAGGAAGCAATTGTCTCCATTGCATTGAGTTCCCCCATCAGATGAGGAAATTTCTGTTGACTTTGGCCTCGGGTGAGCCACTTACCTTGGTGCAAGAGCTGCCCTGCTTTGACGACTCGATAAAGATGGATCCTTTGCTGTCGAGTACCCTTAATCTGTGTTTCCACAATCTGATCATTGGATTCCTATTGTGTGCAGTCGAGGTTGAGCTATGTTGGTGTCAGCTGCTCTGCTACGTCTGAGGTGTCCAATAATGGTGGGAAATAAGGGCGAAGGAGATCCACGTTGAACACTCGGTGTGCGCCAAGGAAAGGGGGAATGTTGAGCTCAAAAGAATTATCCCCCATGAACTTGGTGATGGTGTAAGGCCCATAATGGAGTGGGCGAAGCTTCCGATGGGGTCTTGTAAGGCATTCTTTCTGCAAGTGCAACCAAACTTTTTCACCCACCTGAAACTTATGTGGCACTCGATGTTGATCATGGCACTGCTTGTACTTGTCATTGGACTTTTGTAGGATATTCTGAACCTGTTGGAGGATGTGTTGGATCCTCTCAATGAACGAGGTGGCTTTGTCAGCTTTAGTTGGAGTAGGAGATGAGTCGGTCGAGGTGACCGCAAGGGGAAGTGCAACATCTATGGGACCCAATGGTTGGAATCCCAACCCCACCTGAAAGGGGTTGTGGCCGATTGAGTTATGCAGGGCTCAGTTGTAGCTATGTTGTACATAGGGAAGGCTCTCATCCCATGTGCGAGGGTTCTTTGAATTATACATGCGAAGGATATGCACAATCATTTGATTTACGACCTTGTTTTGGCCATTTTTCTGGGGGTGGAAGGCCATGGATTTGGTGAGCTTGGTGTCCAGTAGTGACCAGAGGCTCGACCAGAATGTGTTGAGAAATCAACTGTCCTGATCTGAGAAAATGGTTTGTGAGATTCCAAAATGTACCCAGACTCATTCAAAGAAGATCTTGGCAGTGGCCTCTGCTGTGATGTTCTTCTTGTAGGCAACCATAATCGCCATCTTAGAAAAGTGATAAACAACCACAAAAACATAGTCATTTCCCCTGTTGGTGGACGGGAGGCCCGACATGTAGTCCATTGAAATGGATTCCCATGGCCTGTCAAGAGTAGGAAGAGAGGTGTACAGGCCCTGTTTCTTAATGGTTGGTTTGGCAATAGCACAGGCAGTGCAGGACCTGATATACTTGCTGACCTCCTGTCAAAGTTTCGGCCAGTAGAAATGTTTATGTAGCATCGCCACTATATTTTCGACGCCGAAGTGTCCTGCCACCTAACTGTAGTGGGATTCCCAGATCAGCTTCGCTCACTCACTTGATGGAACACAGATATGGCCCAGATGAAACAACAACCCATCCTAAAGATGGAAATTATTGACAACTACATTTGCACCCAACATTTGGTAGGTGGTGGCGAAGTCCGGGTCCGTCGCATAGAGTTGGGGCCATCCAGAGGTCTCATGGCCACAGGATTCTAGCACCATGGTGAGTGCCATGACTAGTGGTCTACTGAGGCAATCAACGACACGATTGGTTCTTTCTATTTTATACTTGATGTTGAGGTGGAATTGCTGCAAGTATGTGGACCACTTTTGATGGCGATCATTTTACAATTTTCCCTGTGTCTGCATGAACTACAGTGGCTTATGATCAGTGTGGGTGATTGTCTCCTTCCCAAGAATGTAATGTCTCCACTGGCGGTAGGCTTGCACAATGGAGTACATTTCTTTGTCGTAAATAGCGTACTTACACACAACATCTGATAATGTCTCACTATTATAGGCCACAGGGTTGCTATGCTGAGTGAGAACGGTGCCCACCGCATAGTCTGAAGCATCTATCTCAATCTCAAAGGGATGTTGTAGGTTTGGTAGTGAAAGTACTGGGGCTGAGCACACGTGCTGCTTCAAATCGTCAAACACTTATTTTTGGGACCAGCCCCATGCAAATTTCGCCTTACCACCACCCCTGGTTATTTGGCTAAGGGCCCATGCAATATGGGAGAATCCCAACATGAACCTGTGGTAGAAATTGGGAAGGCCCAAGAAGCTCTGAAGCTCAGTGAGTATGGTTGGGGCTGGCCAGTCACGGATGACTTGGATCTTGGCTGGATCCACATGTACACCATGCTAATCAATTATATAGCCTAGGTAATGGACCATGTCCATGTCGAAGGAGCATTTTTCCAAGTTGGCATATAGCTTGTGCTGCCGCAGGGTGTGCAGAACCTGTTGAATATGATGCAAATGTTCGACCTAAGTCTTGTTGTAAATGAGAATTTCATCCAGATACACCACTACAAAAGTATTGATGAATGGTCGCAGGATATCTTCCATCATCCTCATGAAAGTGGCTGGAGCATTTTTCAAACCAAAGGGCATGACCAACCATTCAAAAAGGCATTCCTTGACTTGAAGGCAGTTTTCCATACATATGTCTGTTCTGTTGGGACCTGGTGGTAGCCAAACTTCAGATCAATCTTACTGAAGTATTTGTCCCCCGCGAGTTGATCAAGGAGGTCATCGATTCGGGGAATCGGGCACCGGTTTCTGACTGTGATTTTATTCAGAGCCCGATAATCAATGCAGAGTCGCCAGGTTCCATCTTTCTTCTCTACCAACATGATTGGGCTCCCACAAGGTGATGAGATGGGATGGATGTGCCCCTTGTGGACAAGTTCTTGGATCTGTCGCTTGATCTCCTCATTCTCTAACAGAGAGCGACGATAGACTAGCCCATTGGGCAGCAGTGCGTCGGGGGTCAGATCAATGGGGTGCTTGACCTGGCAGTGCAGAGGTACCTCGATAGGTGAGGAGAAGATATATGAGTATTCTTCAATGACCTTATCTACTTGCTTCTGCTGTGTGGAGAGGTCAGTCGCAGAGACCTTGGATGTGGTTGTGATCTTTCTCTTATTCTGAGAGAGAATCACAAAGAAGACAAACTTCCCCATCTGAGAGATGACCTTCCTACATTTCTTAGCAGAGATCAAGGAAATATCACTAGGTGGGACTGCCTCGGGTATCCTGTACAATTTCGTGTTCAAAGTAATAATAACACTACAAGGCCTAGACTCATATACAACATGACATTTCCATAAATAAGGTTGGCCCAAAAGAACATCACAAACTTTGAGAGTAGCAACATCACACAATACCTCGTCTTTGAAGGGCTTGATGTCGTACGACAGTCGACACTCTTGGCGGAGCCATCCAATGGTGTAGGGTTGTGGGTGCGGTGTTGTCGGTAGGGCGAGCCACTTGACAACCTCTGCTGAGATGAGGTTCTTCTGGCTACCACTATCCACGATGAAATGCAATAGGGTGCATTTTACCCACATCTATGAATGGAAGAGGTGTTCTCCTTCTTCTGGCTCGTCTAGTTCACCAGGCTGGAGCTTGGTGGTAGCAACAGTGGCACTGGGTTCTACATAATTGATCTGTCTTCCCCTTTCTGGTTTTGTCTCAGAGTCTGAACCCGCATCTGATTTAGAGGCTTTCACTTTGGCCACCAACGACTTCTTTGAGCGGCAGCCAATAGTGTTATGCCAAGGGCTCTTATGGAAGTCGCACCACTTCCCGGTATCTTTCTTTGTCTTTCTAGTGTCCTTATTTGCTTGCGGCTTGGACTGGTTTTCCTAATACTGTCCATCTTTGCTCTGTCCTTTTTTCTGTGGGTTGGGACCGCCCTTTCCTGGCTTTTTTTGTGAGGGGTTCCCAGGCCCAAATTGCCACGTCTTTTGTTTGAGCTTCTGCTCGATTTTGACGGCATATCGGTAGGTTGCGCCCAAGGATGAGATGTCCAAAAATTATGTTTCGGTATGGATGTATCTATGCAGAGCACCGTGATACTTGAGCACCAAATGTCACTCTGAATATTTGATACCCATCTTGGTGCGCAAGGTATGAATGATATTCGTGAAATCTGGCACTGCTTAGTCTCTTTCTTGCCACAATGTGTTCCATTTGGTATACAAGTCATCATAACTTCTGACAGGGTAGTATTGTTCCTTAATAGCATCCCTGAAGGAATCCTAGGTGGTCATGATTGTAAATAGTGAGGGTTCCTCTGTTTCCTTTTGCTCACAGAAAGTTTCCCACCAATCTTTGACTTGGGGAACGGATTTGAGGAGCGCAAAAGTAATATTTTCTCTATTCGAAAAGTTAGGACAAAAAAATACCCTTCTAGTAGATTCAACCACTTTTCTACAACATCTGCATCTATCTAACCTTCAAATATAGGAATATGGAATTTTATTTGTACCTTGAAGGGGGTGGTTCCTCCACTCAAAGAAGATGCGTCGTTTGTTGGTAGCCGTTGAAGGATTTGTGCGAAACTATCCATCATCTCGTTCCTTTGTTGCGTGAAGGATTCCTCAATCAACAATTTGAAAGGATATCTTGTCCCATCATATTTATTTTCTCCTACCATGAGAGGTCGCTTATGTGTGCAAGAGATTTTTTCCTCAAGAGAAACAAGCTTGAGACCCAACTCTTTGTACTCCGACCTCGTTGGGTACATGCATTAAGACAACAAGGAGTAGACCGCTCTGATACCACTGATCCGGATTTTATGAGTAGAACGAAATGACTATAGATTATTAACAATTTCTTAACATAAAATAACAGAGATACAGTAAATTTGGTTTTCTATTCAATAAGGAAATAAGCTGAAACTGTAAAATGCAGCAGAAACAAGTTTGCTGGAATGGTGGCAGCTTATCTCTGAGAAGAGATGTGACGGCTACACTCATTCGCAAGAATATGATTACAATGAGGCTCTGAAGGCCTTTTTACAATAAACAGGAATTTTAAAATCCCTAGACATCCAAAAACCTAACCCTAGGAGATGAAGTGCCAAAAGTCATGTGGGCCCCGTTTGGGTAAGTTAGTACATCAACTTCCTAGGGTTGTAACTTTTGCATACGATCTTTGTTTTAGGCGTATGATAGCCTGTTGGAAAGGTATCGTCGAGGAGATTCATTTTTGGGAATGCATGATTCTTTGGGTTATCATTGAGAAGCTCAATCCCAAAAAACCTTCATTTAGGCCCTCAAAATGGCCCCGGAAGTTAAAATTGCTAAAAATAATAAATTGCCAAAATTGTCAGAAAATTGTTTTGAGCCAGTTGGAAGAGGTGGGTGGCCACCGATATACAGCTGGATCACAGGTTCTTATGGGATTCCCTCAAACTTGGTTGGAAGCTACTAAACGTGCTACAGAGGCCCAACAAGTTGTTTTTTCCCAGAACAAAAAACCCTCTTTTGTTCCTCACTCTCGACCCACTAATCCTAACTCCCCTATCACTCCCCTCAAGGTCTATAAATTAACTAGGGATAAAATGGTTGAATGCCAACTGAAGGGTTTTTGCTATAATTGTGATGAAAAATATTTTTCGGGGCACAATTGTAAGGAACACATTTTTTTTATGGCCATTTCCGAAGATGTTCCCGACAAAGATGTGACAATTCCACATGTTGAAGAGCCCTCCCTTCCCAATTCTACCCATGATTCCATTGACCCACCTGAAGTTGAACCACTCATTTCCTTGCATGCCCTCACTGAATTATCTGGTCCACAAACCCTCAAGCTCATTGACTATATTAAGAATAGGAAGGTCATCATCCTTGTTGACAGTGGTAGAACCCACAATTTTATTCATCGTCGCATTGCTCAGGAAACTAATTGCTATATTCGTGCTGTCAATAATTTTCAAATCATGATAGCCAATGGTGGGTCCATGAAATGCGGTGGGCGTTGTGAAAATGTATGTCCTCAAATTGGACATTACCACCTGAAATCTCATATGTTTTCCATTGAAATGGGTGGTTGTGACATTGTGTTAGGTGATGAATGGTTACACACTTTGAGTCCCATTCTTATGGATTTTCAGGAATTAACCATGCAATTCCAACAGGAGGGACAACTGGTTCTCCTGAGATCATCAGTTCCCATTGCATGGAAAATATCCTCAATAAATGCCACTCTGATATTATTTCTCAACTCCATTCTATTCATGTGGTTGAGACACCCTCTGTGCATCTTGACCTCCAAGCTATTCTCTCCAAATACTAAGTAGTTTTTTCCACTCCTCAGGGAATTCCGCCTTCTCTTGGTGTTCATGATCATTCCATACCCCTTGTTTCTAACAGTCTTCCTCCCAATGTTCTCCCTTATCATCATCCCTTTTCCCAAAAGAATGAAATTGAGAAAATAGTGCAGGAATTCCTACAAGCAGGTGTTATCCGCCCTAGTACTAGCCCTTATTCTTCTCCTCTGGTTATGGTACTTAATAAAGAAGGTACTTGGTGCATGTTTCTTGACTTTTGTGCCCTTAATAAACTCACCATAAAGGACAGGCTTCCCATTCCTGTCATTGATGATCTCTTGGATGAGTTGAGTGGTGCTCAATATTTCACTAAACTTGATCTATGTTCTGGCTACCACTAGATTGTTGGTTGTGGAGCCTAATTATCTTCCTGATTCAGAGGTCTTTTAATTTCAACCGTGTTTATACCCCATGAAGTATTTACACCCCAGAAGTATGTACACTCTTCCACACGGGGGAGTGCAGAGGGGGGGTACCCCCTCTGCGGGGTTCGGGGGGGCTATCCCCCTGGCTGGGGGGTTTGGGGGAAAGCGGGCCCCCAGCGGGGGTTTGGGGGTGAAGCCCCCGAAGGAAAAATTGCCTTGTAAATGTATATTGTAATTTCATTGTAAATCTGGACCATTCATTATAAGGTCGCATATCTAACGATAGATATTATGTTAGGGCTTTTTTCCCTAGAAGGCAATCCTCTTTTATGAGGTGTTATCGGACTAATCGGTAGGTGCGGACACTAACATATCTCCCTAGATCCACCTGGATCTAGAACAAAATAGGACAGGACATGACTTTTTCCCTAAGTTATGACCATTGAATTAGCTAGTAGGGAGGACCGAGTGACATACCTTTGTATCGCTTCCTAGGATCTTTGTTGCTCCCGCTTCACTTTGGCACTCTCGTGAGGTCAAGCCCAAGACAACACAAACCAACCGAAGTGAAGATAGCCACAATATATTCAATCGTCAACTTATGTGTATGATCAAGGAATTAGACAATAAAGTAAAAATGACTTTATTGGAAAAGGACATGCCGCTGTATCATATTAATCAAAAGTAGAAGATACAACCTGATTGCCTTGATGTCGCAAGCTTCCTTTCGGTGGCTCTTGGTTCCAACACACACACTTTCTCGATCCTTGTATGAAGAAGATCCAATTCCTCTTGATAGACTTGCTAGATTCTCCAAGCTCTTGTTCAAGCTAGGCTCTTCACACAATTCCCTCACCAATTCTCCAATTAATCTTGCTTAACCTTTTCCATGAGGATTCCATCAATATATAGGAGAGGATGAGATGGTTACTTGGATAAGAATGATCCCACAATATCAGGGAAACCAGTAAAATGATAACCATTCGAATTCCAACCCATTCTCTAGAAGATTCCCTTCTAAAACCATCGAGACTTCATCTTTTTCCAAGCTTGAGAACAAGTTCGCACCCTAGCTATGTAGCACAGTGTGAGAAGTTCGCACCCTAGCTGAAGGCAGCCTGTGAGAATGGGTCATTCTCGCACCCTAGGATATAAGAAACCTGTGAACTCTCTTCAAAAATATGTTTTCTGGGAAGAGATGAATGTCACTTTTCTCAGGAGAAAGTTCTTATTAGGAGCCTGAGTACACCATCATCAATACACCATCAAGATGACCAAAATCATGGGTAACAGAATGCCCCCCAAAGTATGAGGCCAGAATCAGTGACAGCCGAAATACTTTGTAAACTGCATGTGTGTGTCAGAAACCAGGAGCCATAGGTGATTTTAGGGGCTAAATTTCACTCATGGGCTAATTTTCCATGGTTTTTCCAAAAATGAGATTCGCTATTTTAAAAATGATTCGCCCAAATTCTATAGGATAAAGTTATTTTACCTCTAAAATCGCCAAAATTTTATAAAAACTATATAAAATCCTTAGAAATTTGAATATTTTTACAAAAATATCGCCAATCATTTATGGTTGGCATATGAAGGATTAGTAAGATTCGCCAAGGTTTCTACATTTTAAAATAAATTTCCATCCTTAAAATCATCCTTTCCAGGAGCGCACCTAATCTAAAACCTGCGAACAACCAAGCATCTGCAGAATATCATACTAGTTCTGAGGTAGGCATTCCCATACTCAGATCACAGACAGATGACATTATAGGCATAGGTCATGGCCACCAATCATACACTGTGGATCCATGCCATCAAAATATAGCATAGCCACTAGGAATACACTATGGATCTATGCAAGAAAATTCAAACTGAGACAACATAGCCATGAGACATACAAAGTAGATCTATGTGTCACAAATTAGACATATTCCATCGCAACCTGGACAAAGAGATGATATCCAGGGTCTTCAATCCCGTCACCCGAAAGTACGAATCTAACCATGTGATTACATGTGCTAAAGTCAAACATGGTAGAAACCACTTGATTACCGATCATTGATGAAACCGTTAACAAGTGCGAGGGAAATCACCATTAATGTCAATGACTCCCAAGGTACACTAGTACAATCCATCGAATGTGAATGAATGAGTTGAGGTCGAACATCCGACAGAATCTTTCGATCAAGGGTCAATGATGTAAACCCACTGTCGAAAGCGAGGAAACCTGCCATTGAGGCATGCAGGTTCCAAGGTACCAAAGAATTTCTAAGTCTTGTTTCCGGATAATGAGCTGAAGTCGACGGAACAAAACTCGTCATAGGAGGGCCTTGATGTATCCCCCATCAGTGACACGAAATGAGTAACAGATTTTGAAGGTGAAACAGAGTATGATATAAGTTGGACTAGACACAGGGAAGGCCGACATGGAGAGAATGGACAACTGCAGATGGCTGACTCAATAAAGGTTTCAGATGAACTTCTCTTGAACATATGAATGACACGACCAATGATTTGGCAGCATTGACTCAAAGACGACACAGGGTATGACCTTGTAACAAAGTGAATGAAAGACAAATGGATTTCCCAAATCGGCTTCAAATAATGAATAGGGGGGTGTCATGTTCAAGAGCGACATTTACTGCCAATTAATATGAATACGAGAACACATCCCTTTTCCAAAATTTCCCCCACCATTTCTGGCGAGTACCTCTTTATTTTTACGCAAGCTTGAGGAGGATAACATATGCTTTTTGATATAAACTCATCCTTCGGAGTATGTTTAACGAACCCTAGGAAGGAGTGGTTCGGTCCCATTACGAGTCTATCGATGTTTGTTTAACGAGTCCAAAGATAGAAAACTTGAAGGTTTTTCATGATTATAGAGTCTGGAAAAACACTCAAAAGAGAACTCTCTCAGTTCCTTTTTCATAAAATAGTCTGATGAGACCGAAAAAGAGATAAATTATTGCCCAACAGACGCTTTCTTCAAATACTTTAACGAGTGTGAAAATAGCAAGGTTGCTCGACAATCTTTTCATGTTTAGAGAGTCTAAAAAGAGCTTAAAGAGGACTACAAGGGGGTTCCTTTTTCATATAACCTTGTTGAGCCCGAAAAAGTGATAAAAGTGTGCTCGATCGCGTTCTCATGTACTTTTGAGCGTGAGAACGGACAAAGACCAAGCTCGAGGTTTTGTTCAAAAACCATAAAAAACAATCAAAACATGCGATGAAGAAGAAAAAAAATATCCGCATCCCTGTGCATGAATATCGAAGTCGTTACGCCTGCAAAAGTCATACTCAAAAGGGCATTAGGCATTAGGTTTTAATAAATAAACAATTATAAAATCCAATAACAAATGGTAAAATTAAATATAAAGGGGTAAAATTTCTTTTTACCATAACCATTTTAACTTTACCAATATTTGAGCCCAAAACCCCTCTTTTGCCTTTGAATTTCAGCGCTTGATTGTGGGAGTTACGAGCATCCATTCGACAAACCGTCTCCGACAGTGAGATAAGCTCTTTGTCCTCTACCTTTTCATGGTTTGATTTTTCATTTTCATTGGCAAAAAACATAGTTTTGAATTTATTTTGGGGGTTAAAGTTGCGCTCATCCATTCTCGCAGGCCAGCCACACGGGACCTATGAGAATGCCTCATTCTCGCAGGTGACCCCAAAGGCACCTGCGAGAACCTCGCACTGTGCCTAAAGGGCACCTGCAAGAACTGCAAAGTGGAATTTTTTTTTAAAGTTTTTCTCAATGAAAAGATACCAAGTGTTGAATAGAGTTATTAACTTTCTTCCTATGCTTCTTATGTAGGTATTTGGCCATCACCATGGTTCTGGAATGGCGTGAAAGGGAGCATGAAGAAGATGATGCCATTGCCAGAAATCATCCGGCCACCGTTGCTGCTTTACGAGACTATGGTCTACTGAAATATTTTTGTATCCTGGGTATGAGGGACCAAGTTAGGTTATTGGAGTACCTTGTGCATATGTGGGATCCTGACTAGCAAGTATTCCATGTAGGGGTCCACACATTGTCCTTGGATATTGAGGACATTTACTTCTTGACAGGACTGTCATGGCGTGGGTACCACGCAAGCCTGACTGGTAGCAGAGGTGGTGGGCTGCCCATGAGTGAGTACTGTTGCTTGCACTGTGTTCTAGAGGCAGAGAGGAGCAAAGAGAAAGCAACCATTTGGGGAGTGCGGGATTTGACCCTCCGCATTATTTTGTTCACCATTTCTCGTATGGCTGGGAGCTCTGCTCCTCACATGGCTCTCTATAGCTACTTTCAGTATGCCATAGAGTGTACTAAGCCTTGGGTTTTTAACTGGGCAGATGCAGTGCTTCGTAGCATGAAGAGGTAGTTGACCAAATGCAGGCGAGGTAACCTGAAGCAATTTGGGTACGGGTCTTTGTTGGTGTCCTTCTTTCTCAAGAGGGTTCCCTTGCTGAGGTTACAGGTTGAGTGGGATTTACCGGCTCCAACAGATCCAAGAATGCTGAGGTGGTGTCAACTCATGGCCCGGCACGTAGCTGGACCAATTATCAAATATAATGATACCTTCTTCGACTGGTTGCGACCACAGATGCTGATGGTCGATGATTATGCTTATTCCGGGTTGGATTTCTGAGGAGATCCGGACTTGGTCCTGCCCGAGGGTGCTCAGTGGGGGGAACTTGGTAAGAAGTACACATTTTTTCCTTTTTAAATGTTTTTTTGAATTTTATCATATGCAAATGTTTTTTAATGTTCATCCAAGGTCTAAATACAAAATTATTTTTGATGACACAGACGTGGGACCTTACCGACCTCCTGGTACTTCTCTTATTCAGCGACGAGGAGAGGTGGCGCTAGTGCCACGATGGGACACCTAAGATTATGTAGCGGTGGAACAAAACCTAGAGGGATTGATAGCATATATTCCGGACATGCCCCTTGGAGAGGTTCCACGACGTTATCAGCGTCATACAGTAGGAGTGTCAGAGTCCATTGGCCGACTGCTTCGCAGGGTTGCCCGGGCAGTCATGTGTTACCGTGAACGTCATCCATGACGTCACTTTGTAGAATCTATGAGCTTCAGATTTTGAAATTTTGGTCCTCGGACAAAACTTTTTTGTAAAAACTCTTTTGATCGTTATATATACACACGGCTTCTACCGGTTCATCTTGTGTTGTGTGAAAGTTGATGTGATTGATTTATAAATGACCCAAATGTCTGTCTAATACATAGTTAGCTAATGCATCAGTTAATGTATTTAGATGTCTAGGAATATGTTGATATTCAATATAATCAAAATAACGTTCCAAGAGGCGAATTAGCAAATACACCCACAACAAAGTAGGACTTCGAATAGTATAGACATTACTTAACTGTAGTATTACGAGATGTGAATCGAGTCGCACAACCAAAATACAGATTCCAAGCGAGATAACATCAATTAAAAATTCGATAACGGTGCTATACTCTGCAATATTGTTGGTCGCACGGCCGAGACACACACCTCGTAAGGAGACAAGTTCGTTTGTAGGGGCGTAAATTTCCCATGAAACGGAAGCAAGGTTCTGAGTACTACGGCTAGCGCCATCAGCGAAGCCAATGTAGGGTAGCGAATACTCCGACATCTGGATATCAAACGCAGCGTTACATAAGGGCAGAGACCAGATAACGACAAAAGCAAACTATAGTAACACACAAGAAGTATGATACAATAAAAATACAGGTACTCGTGCACAGGTGATCTTATGCATAGTACTTCTTCAAGTACAACCCATTTCTGGGTTCACTCAAAGGGAGACCATCGTAATATACTAACTCATAAGCCCCTTTTTCCAAAACTCATCTAACGATATAAGGAATTCGCCACATGGCTTCGAATTTTCTAGCTCCTAGCATATCTCGATGTTGTTCATAGAGGAGAACGAGATCTCCTTCGGAGAAAACGCGAGGCTTGACATGTTTGTCGTATTGGGCCTTAACATGTTTTTTCTGAGCTTCTATGACTAGGGTAGCATCGCATTGAGTTTCGTCTAATCGCATAAGATACAATAGACGTTCTTCCTCAGCAGAAGTGTTTGGTAGGAGTTCAACAACTAGTTTTAAAGAGGGTATCTCGCATTCAATCAGGAGAATGGCTTCCAAACCATAGACTAACTGGAAAGGTGTAAACCCAGTAGCGGACTTGACGGATGTCCGATAAGCCCACAATGCCGAAAACAACATTGTGTGCCAACTTGTTTTGTGAATCCTTATCATTCGTTGGAGCATAGTTATGAGAACTTTGTTAATTGCTTCGACTTGGCCATTGGCTTGTGGGTAATAGGGCGTTGAGTTTTCATGGCGAAGACCCAACTTTTCAGTAAGTTCGGACATCATGAAGTTTCTAAAGTGGCTACCGTGATCAGTGACGATAGCTTGGGGAACACCAAAACGAGCTATGATGTGATTAAAAATGAATAATGTTTTGGTCTTTCCAGTGTTGTCAAATGTCGGCATTTCCTCGTCCCATTTCGTAAAGTAATCTATGGCTACAATAATGTATCCATGCCCCCCAGCTGAGTGGGGGTGACATGTCATGAAATCGATGCCCCATTTCGTAAAGGGACCAATGGAGATGACAGGGTGAAGAGGAGAAAGATGTGACCGTATCTTATGATTATAGGTCTAGCAAGCATGGCATTTTTGAACGACGATTATGCAGTCGTTAAATAACGAAGGCCAAAAATACCCTACTCGTAAGATCTTCTGGGTAGTAGCATACCCAGATATATGACCACCACAAGATCTAGAATGATAGTCATTCAGAGCTTTCTCGGCTTCGTCGAACGTTAGGTAGCGTTGAAAAACTGAGTCAATCCCCCGATGATAAAGAGTATCCCCGAGGATAATATATTGACGGGCTTGGTAGCGGATTCGACGTCGGTCAGTACTAGACAAAGTTGTCCGAAAAGTCTGGGTTTGGAGATATATGATGATATCGCCATACCAAATATCATTAGAGCTGATGAGGAAAAGGGATTCATCGGGTAATGAATCAGCTGCTACATTTTCTGTTTCAGAATAGGGAAAGTCACATATCAACTCAACAAACACTAAGGACTTATTGGACTTGGTGCGTTCGAATTCCATGTCAAACTCCTGGAGTATCACGATCCATTTGGAGTATTTACCCCCTAGGAATTGATGTGTGAGAATGTTTTGCATAGGGTTGCAGTTAGAAATCACTGTAGTCTTATGAGAGAGGATATAGTGCCGGAAGCGGTGGACGGCTCGGACGGCTGCCAAGGCCAGTTTTTCGACATGTAAATACTTAGTTTCGGTAGGCGTTAGAATTCGAATCAAGTAATAGATAACATGTTCGTCATTAGCATCATCCTCTTGGATGAGAACCATACCAATGGTGTAATCCGAGGTTGCAAGGTATAGGAAATAATCGCGATTGTAATCGGGGGAAAAAAGAAGCGGAGCACGTGTTAGGGACAATTTCAAAGATTCGAAAGATTTGTTTGTGATGGTATCCCAGATGAACTTAGACCCCTTTTTTAGGAGCTGCGTAAATCCATGAGTTATCTCGGCGTAATTTGGGATAAAACGACGAAGAAAGTTTGTTTTTCCCTGCAAACTTTGTAACTGGTGAAGTGTAGAAGGAGGAGGGAGATTAAGGATCGCCTCAATCTTTAAAGGATCTACCCTGATCCTGTGACGCGAAACAATAAAGCCTAGAAGTCGACCGGATTCCACGCAGAAAACACACTTGTGAGGATTCAAACGTATACGGTAAACCCGACAACGGACGAAAATGGCTCGGAGGTGGGTTGGATGATCGACTCGGTGCATTGAGTGAGTGGGTAAATCGTCCAAATATGGTTGCACGATGTGCTTGATATCATGGAAGGCATAAGACATAGCGCGTTGAAAAGTTGCGCCAACGTTCTTGAGACCGAAGGGGAGTTTTCGATAGGCAAAAGTGCCCCAAGGACAAATAAATGCAGTCTTATGTTGATCCTCGGGAACAATGTTGATTTGATTATACCCAGAGAAACCATCCATCAGAGAGAAGATTTCACTTCCAGCATAATCGTCGACAATGTGATCGACGAAGGGGCTAGGAAAGTTGTCTTTGGGACAAGATTTTTTGATATCCCTATAATCAACGCATACACAGATTGTTTCTTGTTGATCGAGACAAGATTGGAAACCCAGTCAGTGAGGGCCACTGGGTAAATAAAGTTGGCTTTGAGAAGTTTCTCGACTTCGAGCTTGATAGCAACCACTTTACGTGGGTGAACTGGACGAAGGCGTTGCCGAACGGTTTTAGCGTAAGGGTATGTCTTGATCTCATGTATCACAATGTCGGGGTCGATACCCGACATTTCTTCGTAGCTCCAGGTGAAGATGTCACGAAACTCTTTGAAAAGGGAGGTGTAGAGGACGATTTCATCAGGGGAACACGAAGCTACGATATGCACATTTTCGACAATTCCAGGTTTGACGGAGATGTCAAGGGGAATAGTGGGCAAGATATTGCTTAAGTTCCCTTCGGAAAACACATCGTGTGTGGACTCAGGAACAACTGAGATGACGACAACGGTCGACGGGGTCAAGATCCGTTGGTAGTTCTCAATGGTATGTTGCTCCAGGAAGAGGATGGAACGAGGATGTCTATCGTCCCAAGGGGTGTCCTCCATGACAGACATGATCATCTCGTCTGTGGGAAAAATGACATGGAAGGGATTTGGAGATAACTCACCAAGAGAGGGGGTAGAAGGGGTTGCCGATTGAATGGCCTGATAGGCAGATTCGACCGGACTTAACGACATTTCTTCACCGTAACGAAGATGATCTCCAGGGTCAGGTACCATCCATGGGTCATGAGACGCAGGAATTCCATGAATCAAGGTAGATATCATGTTGATTGAAGCAACGGACGAGCGTGGAACATCGGGTGGTGGAATGGGGAAAGTACCCATTAACGAAGAGTCTTTGAGAAGGCCGACACCGACGTTCTCATAACCCGGTGGGGTTTTAGCGATGAACGGTACGTTGCTAGTACGGGTATTTGAGTTAAAGAAGGATAATTAGTCGACGGTGACTACCTTCCCTTGATGTGGGAAATGTACCACATGAAAAAGGGTCGACACAATTGCATGCATGGAATCAATCCAGCTGCGACCAAGCAGAAGATTGTAATCAAGAGGGGCGTCAAAGACTTCCACTTTAACTTGGACCGTTTTTCCTTCTAACGTGATTGGCAACGAAGGAAGGACACCGTAGGGATTAAAAACAGAGCCATTGACAACTTTGAGGGTGTTCTGGGATTCATTCAAAGAGGGAGAGCCAATGGCTTTCCAGCAAGTAAGAGACATGACACACGTCAAGGCACCCTCATCGATAACGGTTCGACAAATGTTTTTGTCAGAGACAATCACTTGGATCTGGAATGCGAGTTGAGGGGGTAACCTTGGAATGTGATCTTCCAAGTCAAAAATTATGAAATTTGTATCTGTCGGGTCGATTCCACCAATATCTTTCAATAGTGCCTTCTGTTGTGTGGGACAACTTTGAAGGACTTCGAGGGCTGACATCACAGAAGGTGCTTGGGCCAGAACTTCAACAATGCTGTAGTTCTGGGCAGCATGAGCATGAGGATTGAAAGCTGATTTTTGAACGACACCCTTTGGGGGGGGGTCGAAGAACTATGTCGAGGCTCGATCGTTTGAGATGAAGAGGACCGTTGGTCGACGGAGTCGCGGGAGGGGGTTGTACCAATGAAGGAGGTAGGTCATCAACCTTCTCTTTAGAGGGAGAATAATATTTGGCTTGAGTGGTGAGTGCAATGTCGTTCTACTTTGAATCACCAGTACACATCAATACATATGATGTAGTAGAAGGTGAGGGTTGGTCATGAATGACCAATTGAGCCTGTTGTTGAGATGGGAAGGGTTGGGACAAAACGACTGGAGCAGGTGGTTTTGGGGCTCCTTGAAGGAACTTAGTGACCTCGACGCATCGTGGACAATCCTTCGTGTAGTGATCATCACCACAGATAAGACAAGGGTATCGAGGTTTGTGCTTATCCCTATTGTCAACAGGTGGAGTTTTGGTTCGCTCTTCTTGAGAAGTAATTTTGTCCTCCTTATTCTTACCCCTTCCCTTTTTGGATTTTTTTTTACCAGGTGGGGTAGATTGAACTGCATTTACCTCAGAAGTCTTGCCGGTGGGAGGGGCAGGAGACGGAGCATTTTGAATATTAGAAGAAGTAGGTTTGGGGTTGGCGCTTGAGGCGGAATGTGGTTGGGCATGGAAAGTGCCAATCACACCATCAACTACATGAGAAACAGCTGGAGTAGTTGAAGTGGCGGAAGTGGAAGGACGAGGTGCGTCAGGTAGTAAGTCGTAAAGGGTACCCGTTTGTGAGTAAATGAGGTCAAGGTATTGAGCACAACTTATGGCCTGCTCTTCCATGACTACTCCACCCATGGCGATGTCACGACCGATTTCATTCACAAATGATTTTGTGAACCACTCTACCGCCAACTGATCGGGGAGTTCGAGTTTGATGAGATGTTTTCTTCGTTGCCACTCATGAATGTGATCAGATATATGAGTGGCTTTGTTTTGTTTGAAAGAACTCAAAATCTCGGTCCCCGTTTCATAACGGATCGGTAACTGATAGTGGGTGAGGAAAGCCATAGCTAGGGTGTTGAAGTCAGCGAAGAAACCTCATGGTAATTCTATATACCACTTCGCAGCAGAACCCGTGAGGGTCTGTTGAAAAAGACGTAAACGAATAGAGTCATCCATCAACAAGTTGGATGAGCACCAGAGGTGAAAAGTCATGAAGTGATTGTTCAGGTCCTCTCTTTCTTTGCTGTCGAATTTAGGGATGTCCGATGGTAGCTTGGCTGGTATAGCAGGCCATTGGGGAGAGTGACGAATTGGATCATTTAAAATTCTTGACAAGTCCGGGAGATCCAAAGTGGCCAAGAAGGGTAACTGTCGATTCACATGCGGGCACTGGTGGCTTTGGGGAGGAAGCCCCATTGGCAAACCAGTAGGACCATAAGCAGTTTGCATATAATGTGAAGACCTAGGCATATTCGGTGGTGGTTGTAGAGGATAGTAGCTCATGGGATTGTATCCTTGAACAGGGACGTGAGTTTGAGAATTCAAGCCCCAAATAGGATTGGACGTACCTGGATATGGTTGGCCTATACTAGGGGGTATCACGAACGCAGCTAGAAACTGTTGCCCCCCAGTCGATTGAGGAGTATGTTGTATCAGATGATTCCAATACTGGGCCAATGATGGAGGTATGTTTTGTCCATAAGGTGGGGTCGGTGGGGTTTGCCCTCCAATCGAGGGTTGTGTTCCAATTGGGGGAAACGTTCCAATTGGGGGTTGTGTTCCAATTGGGATTTGCGTTCCAATAGGAACTTGCCTGCTTAGATGGGGTTGAGTCAAACCTCCTTGGTGAAATTGTCCACCAACGAGAATCTAGTAATTTGGTGTGAATGATGGAATAGTGCCACTAGGATTAAGACTGCCAGTGGAGGACGAGAAAAGTCCTCCAAAAGGAGGTTGAGGAAGTGTCGGAATGAAACCGAGAAGAGAGTGCCCAGAAGAAGAGGGACCATCAGGAGTTCCGGATGGGGTTTGCGTAGGAGTGGGAATGGAAGCATTCAACACATGGTATCCGGGCGGGAGTGTCGGGGTGACACTGGGCATGAGCAGTGTGCCGATGGGGGCTTGACTAACCGCGGTAATATCGGTGTGAATACTCATAGTATCTATGTAATGGGCAATTTCTATAGGGATGGTTAAGATGTGGTCAGATCGCAGGGCGTCCGTACCAGGAAAATAATAGGCAGTAGTAAATAGTATTGTGTTTGGGTTAGAGGTTTCGGAGAGCATAGGTGAGATGGTGATTTCAACGCTTGATCCTACACCAAAAAGGTCTCGTCTAAAAACGCCCGTAGACCAAAAAGGATCTTGGCCCTCTATTCCTGGAAAGGGTCCAATCGGTGATCCAGAAGACACAACAACTAAGTCTCTGGAAGAATTCACTCGCATAATCTGTCTCTCAGAATCAGGGTGAAGTCGAAAGTCCTCTCAAGTATTGGTAATTTTGAAATGTTATAGAGAGTCGGTTCGTTCCACTTGTGGCGTGGTAACGTCTTGGACTTCACTCTATTGAGGAGAGCCCTCAGGTGAGCTTGTAGGTAGGGGTTGAGAACTTTCCAGATGCTCTGGAGATAAACCCTGCATTCTACGTGAACAACGTGGAGGATCTATTGTGAACGAGTTACAAACTCACGAAGAAAATCGCATGGTCAATTTGGGTAGACAAACAACACGTGCTAGTAAACAAAATCTAGGAGACAATACCAAGCAAACAAGACCTTCTAATTCCGAAGTCACTAGTTGGTGATGAAATCCAACGTCGCAACAATGAGACGAGAAGGGGTTGGGCTAGGGTGGAAAAGTTACACTGACGACCTGCTTAACGGACTTACACCCTGGTGCAAGCTCCCACACATAATCGTGGGTATACCCTCTAAGGAGCTCGAGTGAGTTTGGCCAACGTCGATTCCAGGTACCGTGAAGACTTGTCCCTTCACAGTCACCTTGTGTAAGACCCTAGAAAGATAGGCAGCTAAGGTCACCACCGACAACAATAAAGCCTGGGGGGACAGTCGACAGTCCGATCCACATGCAAGGGCAGGGTATCTAGCCCGAAATCAACTCAAGAGGCTTCCACTCATCATTGTGGGTATACCTCAAAGTGACCCCCGTAATACGTGCAATCTCTACACTGATATCAACAAAGCAGGGTGAGTAACTCTGTCAATATCAATGCGACCTCATGTTTGACCCTTGTGTGAGAAGGGCTTCCCAGGAAAAAATGTTGTAAATGGAATTTGACACTCCTTAACACAAGATGCTATTGTGTGTTTTGTACTTTGGAGAGTGTATCTCTCTACCTATTCGAAAGCGCTAGCCTAGCTAAATGTTGGTGTAATAGAGCCCTAGAAAAGAGTTACTTGTTAAATTTTACAATTGCGCAATGTTATTAAGGGCTGTTGTTACTCAAAGGAAGTGGAGATGAAACTGATGTTGTATGAGACTCTGACCCAACGATGCATAGATAGGAATGAAATATATCAATTTTCGTTCAATGAATCCTATGTACGGGAGGGAAAGAGAATTTTTCCTGACCAATCTTGAACTATGATACACAATTTCCTTTAAAATGCAATCGCAACGAATGACGCAATAATAACAATTCTCTATTGTTTCTTTTTCAATAATTTCAACAATTGATTTTCAATGTTTTCGAAGACGAAAATGATTTTGAAAGAAAAACATTTTTCACTTTTCAAAAAGGACCTACACTATGATGGTGAAAGTGAGGAAAACCCAAAACTAATGAAAAAGCAATAAACAAAAACCCAAACCAATCTTTCAATGGAAACAAAAATGACAAGCAGACAAATCTAGTCTTTTCAATTGCATGAGAAAAGTAATCTTCCAAATAATGAGCAAATGAGAAAGACAAATAATCTCAACTTTCAACCGATCGTCGGTTCTTAACCAAACAAGCACTCAGATTCCAAAATCATAGAGTATATCTTTGCCAAGAAAATTCAAGAAATGAAAGTCGAGACAAAGATGGAGAGGAAGAGCCTTTGATTTCCTAAGATTGATTGTGCACAAAATCCGAAGACAAGAAAACATCAACCAATGGTCCAAGAAGCTCCTTTCAGACACCTATACTGATCTGGGCAGCTGAACATGCAAAAATCTTAAATCCAAAATTTTGAAAAGAGGGTTCGCAGGCTATCAGTGTTACATAGTGCGAGAATGAGTCATTTTCGCAGGCTATCTTTGAGCAGAGTGCGAGAACCTCGCACTGGACCTAAAAGCAAAGTGCGAACTCAAAGTATTCTCGCAGGCCACTGTGGGGTTCAATGCGAGAATGTCTGAAACTAAGCAAATTTTTGGAAAAAGACAAAAAATTTGAAGGGGCTTCTGGACCCAGAGGGTTTATCAAGGTGTCCTGAAGACTCAAAGATTGATAGAAATGGAGAAAGGTAAGGCAATAGAAAATGGCCAAGGAAAAACACTAAAAACCACAAAGAAAATGGGTTATTTCCCCAGCGAAGTCTCCAATTTTGTTATCGGACTAATCGGTAGGTGCAGACACTAACAGATCTCCCTAGATCCACCTGGATCTAGAACAAAACAGGACAGGACATGACTTTTTCCCTAAGTTATGACCATTGAATTAGCTAGTAGGGAGGACCAAGTGACATACCTTTGTATCGCTTCATAGGATCTCTGTTGCTCCCGCTTCGCTCCGGTGCTCTCGTGAGGTCAAGACCAAGACAACAAAAACCAACCGAAGTGAAGATAGCCACAATATATTCAATCGTCAACTTATGTGTATGATCAAAGAATTACACAATAAAGTAAAAATGACTTTATGGGAAAAGGACATGCCGCTGTATCATATTAATCGAAAGTAGAAGATACAACCTAATCGCCTTGATGTCGCAAGCTTCCTTTCGGTGGCTCTTGGTTCCAGCACACACACTTGCTCAATCCTTGTATGAAGAAGATCCAATTCCTCTTGATAGACTTGCTAGAGTCTCCAAGATCTTGTTCAAGCTAGGCTCTTCACACAATTCCCTCACCAATTCTCCAATTAATCTTGCTTAGCCTTTTCCATGAGGATTCCATCAATATATAGGAGAGGATGAGATGGTTACTTGGATAAGAATGATCCCACAATATCAGGGAAACCAGTAAAAAGATAACCATTCGAATGCCAACCCATTCTCTAGAAGATTCCTTTCTAGAACCATCGAGACTTCATCTTTTTCCAAGCTTGAGAACAAGTTCACACCCTATCTATGTAGCACAGTGTGAGAAGTTCGCACCCTAGCTGAAGGCAGCCTGCGAGAATGGGTCATTCTCGCACCCTAGGATATAAGCAACCTGCGAACTCTCTTCAAAAATATGTTTTCTAGGAAGAGATGAATGTCACTTTTCTTAGGAGAAAGTTCTTATTAGGAGCCTGAGTACACCATCATCAATACACCATCAAGATGACCAAAATCATGGGTAACATGAGATAAATGTATTGCGGCTATGGTTGATGGCGAATATTGTATTATGAGATAGGAGACTGTGAGAGAAAGAAGAGGAAGTTATAGTGGGTTTGTTTTAGGTTGTATCCCTTCATCTGCTGGATAATAATAAACGAAGGACCTGGCAATTTCTCTGGTGGACGTAGCCCACACTGGGTGAACCACGTAAACCTGTGTCTCTATTGTATTGTGTATCTTCTATGTTTTGTTTTCGCATTTGTTTTATTTTATTGCTCCATGGTCCTGTTTTTCTAACAACTGGTATCAGAGCGAAAGGTAACTCGCAGGAAAAGAGGGTTCCTGGTTCGAGTGGGAGCAATGTCGGAAGATGGAAAGTTTAGGGTCGAGAAATTTAACGGCCAAAACTACCAGTTATGGAAGATGCAGATGGAAGACTATTTATATCAAAAGGATCTATTCCTACCATTGGGCAGAATAGCAAAGACGCTGACGACTATGAAAGATGAAGAATGGGATATTCTTGACAGAAATGCTCTAGGAACGATACGGCTGAGCCTGGCAGCGTTAGTGGATTTCAATATTTCCAAAGAAAAGACAACGAAGGGTTTGATGGACGCATTGGCCAAATTGTATGAAAAACCCTCGGCATCCAATAAGGTATTTCTAATGAAGAGATTATCTAATATGAATATGTCGGAAGGTGGGTCTGTTGCAGATCATTTAAATGATTTTAATATGGTTACTAATCAACTAAGTTCTGCAAAAGTGGAATTTGATGATGAGGTCAGGGATCTCCTAATCTTGTGCTCATTGCCAGAAAGATGGAACGACTTGGTCATGGCTGTAAGTAACTCTATCTCTGGTTCAAATACTTTAAAATTTGATGATGTTTTTGGTGTTATCCTTAGTGAGGAAATGCAATGGAAAAGTAAAGGTGAGACATCAGGAAATGCATTGAACATGGAGAATAGGGGAAGACAAAAGGATAGAGGAAAGGGTTTCGGGAACCGTGGGAATTCTAGGAAGGGCAGATCCAAATCTAGACTTGGAAAGATAGAGTGCTGGAATTGTGGGAAGAAAGGACATCTGAAGAAAGACTACAGAGCTCCAAAGAAATAAAGAGATGGAAAGCAGGAGAGAAACCAAGAAGTGTTGATGGGAGAAATTGAACGCTCACCAACTGGAAGAGTGGATCCAGTCCGGGGTTGTCTAAATAACCCAAGCCATTTGGGATGACCCACCCTGACGGGTTTAGCGGCTCCGTTAGCCGATCTAAGTCCTAGGAAAACAAAAGAAAACTACACTAAGGAACTAATCTAAATAAAAACAATAATTAAAACAAACGAAATAACAAATCTAAAATACATATATACAATCTATTACCTAAATTATACAACTATAATTCTATAAAATTAAATGTTCAATTACCAACAGAATCAGATCCAATTACAAATATACAATATTTGCAGATTACAGATTTAAATGAAAACCTGCAAAATTCATTTGTAATCTGTCCCAAGACAGTGAAACAAGCCAAACAGAATAAAAAACCAATCAATTGCTTATACTAAGCTGGGCACGACAAAAATCGCATAACCAAATCATATCTACATTTAATTTTAGCAAAATGAATCTACTGTACAGGATCCACAACATAACCGTTTTGATGATCAAACTATAACAGAATCATTTCAAATATATTAAAACGAACAGAGCTAATTTGAAAGCAAAACCGATCGGTTATAATAATCCAAGCCAACTTACAAAGAAAAATTCATATTGAAATTCATACCTGGACAATCAGAAAACAACTCGGTCATGATAGTTTGGAATTGACAAAGGCTGTTGGCGCTTCGACATTCCTGAAGACAATCGAACCGGTGGTTTTTTATTTCTTGTCGTTAGTCCGTAGCCTATCGTTCTCCTTTGCCAGCACTGTCACCTGTTCCTCTAACGATTTGATCTTTGATTGCAACAGGGGGATGTCGGTGTAATAATGCTCTGGCCAAGCATTACATTGGATGCATGATGTTTGCTCAGGCTTTGACATCACATGCGAGGGTTTGTTCAGATTACCATGGGTTTCCTTGTGCAGCTTGATTCTCGGGTAATTTGGGTCGTTTTTTAGGCACGGGGGTAAATTAGAGACATAGTCATAGGGTTTCATAGAGCATAGGCCATGAGAATAGGGGTACTCTTCAGCTAGGAAACGCTTGATATCGGAGTCCGAGTCCTCGCTCAGCACTATGGGCTTTTGGTCGATGTTCTGTTTAGGTTTGTTCCGGGCAAGTCTTGATATCAAACGAGCATTTTTCTTCCCCCTACTGTTGACAACATTGTTACCTCTTCCTTTCTTACTCACCGGCTTCTTGACAGCCTCAGTATTGTATTTTGTACATGGGTTGGTTATGATGTCGGGTAGGTCGATGTCAGGGCAAACCGAGGGTTTGGCAGGGGGTAAAAGAATATGAAGTGGCACGGCTGGTCCAACCAAAGTCTCACTGACCACAGCCTTGTCGATTTGGACAGACTCTGGATTAGCAAAGCCATTTCGAAATAGAAAGGCTTGCCAATTATCGCCATGAATGCTCAAATGGTGGACGATAATGAGTCTAATCAAGCCGTGATGAAAAACGCTGCTATCAACCTTCTCGCGCTTGAATCTCTTAGACATCTTGAAAAGACTATGCAAGAAGTAATGTGGCATGTTCAAAGGATAGCCCATGAAATTCATCAACAACCGGAGGTGATACAGAAAAACCAAGCCATACCGACCTTCACAGGTCACAAACTGTTTAAAAATTACCAAAAGATCATGCCACCTGGGTTTGAGGGTAGAAATAGGCATACCTTTATCACAGGAAACAACCTTCCTTGATATGAATAGTAAAGGCCACAACACTTCGTCGACTTTGGAATTTTTAAACCACCTTTGGCCTGTGGCCAACAATCCTGTAGCAGAGCTTAAGAATTCTTCATTCAACTCAAGCTGTATGTCACCGACTTTAGCCCTGCACCCGTCAAAGGTGAGGGCGAATTGTTGGGCAACCGAAATGTTGAAACCCTCGAACCTCTATATGAACACCAGCCAACCACTGTTTTCTAAATCCTTACGGGCATTATCGAATAGCAATAGTGCTTGGCTACCATTTGGCTCTATGTGCACCACCGGTGCCATAGACAGGAGCACACAGTGAGCAGGATTTCACGAGTAAGGGTTCGAACAGAGTATACGCAGGGGCAAAACGCTCACAGGCTTACCCGAAAACTAGCAGAGGTGACCCGGGATAGGGGGAAAACATTAATGACAGAATGTGCAAAGGTTGTGGAGCTAACTCAGCCCATGCAAAACAGTCATTTCCCACAGTACAACCGACGACACATATAACGTTTCAAATCACTATGCACATGTGTCAAAAAACCATGCCATTCAATCAACCAATGAAATCTGTGGTAAGTCGACCAACAGTTGCGCAAGAAATGGTTTTAAAATCAAAATAATGATTCGAAAACAACACCAAGGGTTCGATCATATGAAATTATGTTGTATGAAATGATCACACCAAGGGTATAACCACAATCGTCAATGTGTTTTCATGAAACCAATGTGTAAAAGAAGTCGATGAAGGAACATAGAAATCAAACCACCAATGCATCAAAAATTTCATCATAAGAATATCATCACAGTCTTATAAAAACGAAGTCATATTAACAATTAAAGAATGCCAAATGAGTAACGATCTTGGTATCTTGCCGACTATGCGACTATAATTAAACTGGAAACGCAATGAACACATAGACAGGAGTAACCAAAATAATCCAGTGACGACTTTAATGTGACTTCGAAAACAAATTTTTCATGCTTGCAGTCGTGAAAACGAGAACAAAGGTAAGTGTGCAAATGCATGACATAATAGTGTCGTTTTATTTAAAGATTGTGATGCAAATCAAGGGTTGCGAAACACTGGTGTAGGCAGCTTATAAGGACAGTATAAAAGTATGAATTGGCTGCCAACAATGGTGACACACTGGTAGAAGCAATTATCTATGCCAAAAGAACAAATTCAGATTATGATAATGAGAAAAATTCTAACTCAAAAATAACAACCAGAAAATCGTGTAAACATCATCTTTAACCGAATATTCTAGCATTGTTTAAAGGATGAAAAATGATAACAGTCTTAAGACAAGCGGGCCACGATATTAAAGATAAAATCTCCAATACTGTTGACAGACCCACTGCTGCCAGCAGGCGTCCATAGCCTCGACAGGGTTGCCATTTAATCCACTCTGACATCCGTATCTTGCCCAAAAGTTTCAGATCCGAATAAAGGACATGTTAAGGTTAAGAGTTTTCTTATTTATGAATTTTCATATACCCGACATTGCTTCGCTGCCAGCAGGCCTGTTCAGTACCTCGACGAAGTTGTCTTGGCGTCATGCATGCATTCACCCGCTGCCAGCAGACCTGTTCAGCATCCCGACGGGTTTAATAGCACTTCCCATAGCTCTTTTATTGATTTATTTTGTTTTTTAAAGATATATAGTCGAGCGGGGTGACGCTGAAAATTATGATATTTTAACATATTTTTTCAGACCTCAGCAGAATTTTTTAGAACTATCCTTTATTAAGATCCAGAGATGGTTTATTTACAGAACCAACTTTCTAAGGCAGGGAGACATCTTCTGAGTCATTCCATTAAGGAATAGGGACATCGTAAAAAGATAATAGATGATCGTGACAGGCTTTACTCAGAGATCGAAATCAGTTCACTTATTTCAAACAACAGTTTTTTGCCAACACAAATGTAAATTTCAGAAGTATACAATTGATGTTTATACAATTTTTCAGCAGTCATTTCAGTGAAGGAATTTTCTATTTTCTTTGTCTGAATAGCTCAGCATGCAGGTATGTGTATTTCCATAAACAAAAACTGATAAGCGCAAAGGATAAATAAAAATCAAAACAACAAAAGAAAAGCAAACCAAAGAAAAATATGTACATAGTATACAAAGAGTTGTCATCAAGCAAAATATCTTTTTAGAGCTTGGCCATTCACCGGATAGGTGTCAGGATGCCCCTCTAGATTCTACAATCGGAAAGAGCTGGGACCCAACTTCTCAGCAATTAAAAACGGTCCAAGCCATAAGTTCTGAAATTTCGTGTGCTCTCCCTTTTCCTCATGCGGTTTGTCCCATTTCAAAACAAGGTCACCTACTTCTAAGTTCCTATCAGAGGCAGAGTTGGAATCAAACCAGCTTTTGAATACTAGTTGATGCCGATCTAACTTATGTTTAGCTTGGGCTCTTACCTCTTCTAGCTTCATTAAGGCATTAATCCAGTTTTCCAAAGGGAGACAATCTTCTTCTTGAATTTTCTGTGATAACTGTAGTGAGGGAAGAAGAATGTGTGGTGGTAGAATTTCTTATCTGCCATAAACGAGAAAGAAGGGGGAGTTACCTACAACATTTTTTGGTGTTACCCTATCAACCCAAATCGCGTTTAACAGTGCATTATGCCAGTTTTTGTGATTTTCAGCCACCGTTCTCTTGATGATTTTAATCAGATTCTTATTTGTTGACTCTGCCAATCCATTGCCCTGGGGGTAATAGCTAGCAGAATACTTCAATTTAATTCCTTTTTCTAAAGAGAACTCGCTCATCTCAAGAGACGAAAAATAAGAAGCGTTGTCGAATACTAAACAATCAGGTATACCAAAACAAGTGATAATATTCGAATTTAAAAAGGCAATTACCTGACTGGTATTCACAGTCCTTAATGCAGCAGCTTCAGACCACCGGGTAAAGTAATCTGTGGCTGTTATGATAAAATTATGCTGTTGAGAGGATGGAGGATTGATTGGACCTATGATGTCAAGGCCCCACTGCTGAAAAGGAGAGTCTACTGAAACGGGCTGCAAAGGAAAGGATGGTTTCTGTAATCGCCCTGATGCTTTTTGACAAATAGTACACTTATGACACAAGGAATGGGTGTCTCTAAAAAGCATGGTCCAGTAATAACCGGCTCTTAAAACCTTATGGGAAGTGGTGTCACCACCAAAATGACCACCATCTTCTCCTGCGTGCAACTCTAGTAAGAATTTTTCTGATTCGTCTTTCTCAAGACAGCGCATCAGTACGCCATCAAAATTTTGATGAAATAGAATACCATTAACCAAATGAAAGGAGGCCGATTTTAATCTTAACGCTCTTCTTTTAGTGGGATCCAGGTGATGGGGGGCTGACCCATGTTCAAGACATAATTTTATATCGTCATACCAGGGACTGACAAAGTTTTGTGCGCAGCAGATTGCATTTTGATTATGCTGTCCTAGGTTTGACGTATCACTTTCTTCTTGTTGTCCTACTGTTGAATCAGCAACTAACTTGCATAACCCTTGGCCTCTCACTATCTGAGCTGGGGTAATTTCTATGTCGTATTCCTGCAAGGAGGTAACCTAGTTCGCCCTCTTTTCACCTAGTTCTTTCTGTACTAACAGGTTCCTGACGGCTAGGTAAGGGACAATAATCTTCGTCCTGGATTTCAAAAGATAAGACCGGAAGTGATTAACTGCTTTGAAAACAGCGTAGGCTTGCTGATCTACCGCTAGGTAATTAAGTTCAGCGCCTTTGAAAGCAGAGCTCATAAAGGCAATGGGTACTTCGTTGTTTTCAGTGTTCTTTTGAGTTAGGACGGCGACGTAGGAATGGTCAGAAGAAAAAGTGTAGAGCGTAAAGTCTTGGGAAAAGTCGGGGCTCATGAGAGAAGGAGCGTCTATTATGGCCTTTTTTATTGCATTAAAAGCTTGATTTTCGAAGGGTCCCCAATGATATTGGGCATCTTTCTTAATTAAATTCTGTAAAGGTCTGACCATTTCGGAGAAACTGGGGACAAATCTCCTAACGAAGTTTATCTGGCCTAAGAAAGACTGCATGGAATTTTTGGAAGTAGGAGGGGGGAGTTTCGAGATGAATTGAGTCCTTTTGGGATCGATAATCATCCCTTTGCTTGACACAATAAATCCTAAGAGTTTACCTTGTTCTACTGCAAATATAGATTTTTTAGGATTCAAGGAAATGCCGTATTTACGACATCGCTGTAGAACGGCTCGTAAATGAGCTAGATGATTGGTTTTGTTTTTAGAAAATATAGTAACATCATCTAAGTAAAATACGATGGAATGATTGATTAAGCCTCGGAAAGCGATGTCCATCGCTCTCTGGAAAGTGGCACCGGCATTAATCAATCCAAAGGGCATTTTTCGATAAGCGTAGGTGCCCCATGGAGTGCGGAAAGTAGTTTTAAGTTGGTCTGGAGGAGACATCAGGACTTGGTTGTACCCCGAGAAACCATCCAATAAAGATAGCCTCTCAGAACCAGATACCGGTTGAAGGATCTGTTCCATGGGTGGGACAGGGTAGTTGTCTTTATCAGACGCTCTATTAAGGTTTCGAAAATCGACGCATAGTCGAATTTCCCCACTTTTTTTCCGAACAGGGACCAGGTTAGAAAACCATTGAGTGTGCATAACAGGGAAAATTATCTTAGCATTTAGGAGCTTATTTAATTCTTTTTTGACGGTCGGTTCGAGCTTAGGGTGCATTTTCCTTAATTTTTATTGAAAGGGTAAGGTTTGGGGTTTCATAGGAATGACGTGTTGTATGATGTTAGGGTCGAAAGTTTTAAGGTCATCATACGTCCACGCAAAAACATCTTTAATTTCTTTAAACAATCTAATAAATGCAGCTTTTTCTTGTTCAGAACACCCAACCCCTAAATTAATGCACTGTGGGTTTTCATTAGTTCCTAAGTTTACTTTTTCATATGATAACGAGGAACTATTGGTTTTACAGTTGACCGTTTTTTTGAATTTATCTTGAAGATCGTAAAATTTCTCTAATCTAACTACAGATTTAGAGATCGAATTTATCATGTCTGATGAAGATTCAGGAGTTCTCGGATCTGGTATTACCGTGAAATCACGCAAATTGTCATCGTGAGTGAATTCGTCTATCACCGCGCCTTAAAAAGTTTCTTCCATATGCAAGAAGATAATAATCTGTTGATCGTCATCAAAGACTCTCCAATTCGTGATGTTTTCGGGAACAGATGGTCTAAACAATAGCTCGACGGAGAATGCATCCGGGGACAAGCCTTCTGCAGGAAAGAGTTTGGAAGCTACGTTAGCTAATAGATCTGCTTCAGCATTATTCAATCTAGGAATAGAATTTATATTGAAAGCAGAAAACTTATTCATTAAATTCCATACCTCAGATTGGTAGCTTTTAAGATGCGGAGACAGACAGTGGATAGAATCTCTTACCTGTCTAACCATGATTTCAGAATCGCCAAAGATAGCCAGATTTTGAATGTTAATATCTAAAGCTTTTCTGAGACCTTGCAGTAAAGCCTCATATTCTGCAGTGTTATTAGTACATTCAAATTCTAGCCTACATGCAATCAATGTTTTGTTACCTGCCGAATCGATAATAACGCAGCCTGCACCAGCTCCTTCTTTGGACTTTGACCCGTCAAAATAAAGAGACCAGATTTGATTTTTATCAGGTGTATGAGACCGTTGTGTAGAAGTTGCTGGCTGCACATATGCCACAATCTCGGACTGTTGTTCTGGGTTGGTGATAGCTGAAGCCTCGGCCATGAAATTGCCAAAAAAGGTATCCATCCTTTGTATTTCAGGTGAATCAGCAGAAGGTGTAAATGGCTCATTTGGATCATTCAAATCTGTGACCGTGAACTTAAGGTAGCGTTCATGATTTACCTTGATTTTGTTAGGCTTGCCATTTTCTGGAAGCCACAGGTGAGACCAATCTGTCGCGAAATAGCCGTGTAGCTGCTCCGACCAGTCCCTGCTTAAAAATAGACCATACACTTCTGGAATATCCACAAAAATAATATCAATGACTTGATGAACCTTGGGGTTAGGCGATAATCTTATAATCACATTTCTTAATTCGCCTACAACTTTCACACTGGTTCGATCAAGTTGTATGATTTTTAAAGTAGATGGTTCAACTTCAGCATTAATCTTCTGACACACAGACCATGGCATCACATTGGATGATGCTCCTGAGTCTACCATACAGTTGTGCACGTTTCCATTAAAGATTTCGAAAGTTAACAAAAATGGAGGTACATTTCTGCAAGTACTAAGGGTGATAATTTGTGGCTTTTTACTCGCAGTTTCTAAAGATATTTTATCTACATTGTTTACATTATTTACATTACTTACATGAAGGCTTCCTTTATCATGAGGATCAGGATTATTCTTAGTGGAAGTCTTCTGAGGAACTTTGTTCTGAACAACCTTGTTTGCGTTACCATTTTTGCCATTCTCGGTGATATTCTGTAACATTTTTTGTAGCAAAAATGGAAATTTCAATAATTCATAAACATAAATGTTAGCCCTTAACTTTTTAAGATCTTCAACTAAATCATAATCTAAGTTGGGGTTTACATGACTCTGTTTAGTCTCAGCTGGTTTAGATTGCTTTGGAGGCAAAGTCGTAGTGTTTTCGGAAGAAGGTTTGTTTGCTGTCTTACTCCTAGTATTATAGGGATGTACTGTCTCGAAGTTAGCTTGAAAGATGCTATCCGATAAGTGTCCAAAAATGTTTGGAGAAGACTCTTCTTCTTGAACTGTCTCTTGTTCAACTACCTCCTCAGGAATCTCAGGAGGCATCAAGTTATCCTGGGCTTCTAGAATTGTTTGAAGGGCATATTGCAGACTTTCTAGATTAAGACCTTTAGTATTCAGATTAGGTTAGTTGGTGGGAAAAGGCTTCCTTAACGGGGGCTTGTAAGGCCCTTTGCTCGATGAAGCTTCTTCGACCGTCATTTTCAAATCTATAACTTGATTTGATAGTTTTTGAATGACTTTAGTTAAGTTTTCTAAATCAGATCTTTCAGGTTGTGTTTTACTTTGAGCAGGTCTAGGGAGGATTTCGATCTTCTTTTTGGAAGATGGACTAGTTTCTGTTTCGTTGCTAGTAGCGTCTTTTAGACTAAGTATGTCTTTTTCAATCTGGCTAGCCTCCTCGAAGGCCTTTAACAACGTGGCTTTCTTAGATCGTTTAACCCAAATAGCTATACTTTGATGCAAGGATTTAGTATAGTATGCTATGATAAGATTCTCAGCAGGCATTGAATCCGTGGGGATTCGATTCTTAAGTGTTAAGAATCTTTGATTAAAGTCTTTAATTTTCTCTTTTGGGTTCATTTTTAAGTTAGAGAGCTTAATGACTAGGACTTCCGGAGGCTTACCGTCTCCGAATTTTTCCAGAAAGCATGATTCAAATTTCTCCCAAGACGCAATGGTATAGGGTTGCTGGGCAAAGTACCATGTAGAGGCATTTCCCTCCAAAGTATAGGGGAACAAACTACAGGCTACGTCTTCATGCTCGACATTGCGGAGTCTTATGGCTAACATAAAATTTTTAATGTGATCTTCAGCGATCTGTTTAGAGTCAGGGTCAAACTTGGGAAGCCACTTCTCTGGATGTTTGGGTAAGGGATGTTGATCTCCAGGTATGTCTACCGCATCCTGGTCGAGCCAAGGTCTAGCAGGGTTGTTCTAGTTGGCCATTGGTGTAAGCGGTGTGGAAGGCTGAGAAGGGGAACTGCCTTCGTCGGAGGAGTCCTCTCCCGAAGAAGAAGGGGATGATGGAGGTGATGAGGGAGGCATTCCAGATCCTCCTGCAGCAGGAGTGAGGATTGGACCTGTAGGGTTTACAGTGAGTTTAGTGCCTCCGAGTTGTTCTTTGATATCAGAGAAATCTAAAGGTTGGTCCAACGGTCGATTTGGTTGCCTCAAACGGGCTAAGGCACTATGAGTTCTTATGGGAGATTGGCGGACAATCTCTTGTATGTCACCACCTGTAGGATTTGGGGTTGCTGACTCAACTGTGATCCGTGGATCGTCGTATGATGTGGTTGTTGTTTGAGGGGGAATGTTATCATTCTAATGACTTCTTGTCACTATAGGTGAGCGATTAGGTGGTGGAGGAGTCTTACGACCGCCTCGTGCCATTAATAAATTTCATGCCCTCATTCTAGCGCCATTTGTTGATAGGTGAAATTGAATGCTCGCCAACTGGAAGAGTGGATCCGGTCCGAGGTTGTCTAAATAACCCAAGCCATTTGGGATGACCCACCCTGACGGGTTTAGCGGCTCCGTTAGCCGATCTAAGTCCTAGGAAAACAAAAGAAAACTACACTAAGGAACTAATCTAAATAAAAACAATAATTAAAACAAACGAAATAACAAATCTAAAATACATATATACAATCTATTACCTAAATTATACAACTATAATTCTATAAAATTAAATGTTCAATTACCAACAGAATCAGATCCAATTACAAATATACAATATTTACAGATTACAGATTTAAATGAAAACCTGCAAAAGTCATTTGTAATCTGTCCCAAGACAGCGAAACTATTGTTTTTTGATTTTTTATAATTTTATGAGAAATAAATTAAATAAAATACTATCTAAGCTAAGCAACTAAAATAATAACTCTATCTACTAATCTGAACTATACATATATCTATCTAAACTACTTATATTATACTAACAAAACAAAATAACAAATAACAAACTGACCTGGAGTAATGCTTCAGGTTTGTCCTGTATGCAATAGTTGTTTTAGCTGTTCCGTGGGAGGAAACCCACACCAGATTATCCATGAGCTTCTCGCAAACGAGAAGCTGCTGTGCTCTTCAAATATAATTACAGGACATACAAGACATAAAAAATTACAACAATCTTATGATTTACAAATCGTCACAGTCAAATAAATCCTTGTGCAAAATTTGTACATAACAATTCAATTAATGAAAAAGATAAACCTGTATTCATTAAATTGAAATAGAGTGATTGTTGTATTTTTAAATAAGAGAGATCAGATATGGACAACATATAAATCAAATCACATCAACATGCAATGAATCATGATAGCTAAAGTAGTCGATGACTAATTACAAACTGATATGAATAAAATCTGAAACAAAAGTTTGATATATTGAAAGCGAAAGCTGTTACAAGACATCAACTTTCATCCCAGTCTGTATCATAAATCCATAGTCTGGTTCTCCCACAGTGATGATGATGATTTCTTACAAAAAATAACAAGTATTTAAAGACTCCCCACAGGGTAAAACATCCCTGTGGGAATTATCAAAACAGTTTACAAAAAATCTGGGGATAATATACCAGTCTCTATTTCTGACTCAAGCTAACAACTTAAAATAAAAACTACATCCCAAAAATATCTCCTAAACTGCTACAACATGCCCAATAGATCATTGTAATTCATATGCACCTGAAAGAGGACAAGAATAGACAATATTAGAGGATATTTTATTGATAAAATTGAAAAAAACTATTTTTTAAGACTAGCTACAGAATCTTGCGATTCTGTAGCTGGTCTAAATTGAACACAGAATCGTTTCAAAACCAATTCAAATCTCAAAGAATTGTATTCAAACTATTAAACAAATATCTAATGGCTAATTAGAAACCAAACGAATCATTCAAATCAAAACTTGTATGCTAATTGAAACAAACGAAATCGTGGTCAATCCGATTGGTAACAGAAGTACATGCACTCTGTTCAATTTGTTATCACCAATTCGGTTAAAAGAGAATTGCTCAGATAATTTGAAAGTAATGAAATCATTTTCATGAACCCATTTCAATCGACACAAACTGTAACCGGTTAAAAAAATCATGCATGTAATAGTTTATGTCGCTTCAGCCATTAACAAAATCATTGTCGAATCCAAACGAAATCAACAGGATCGTTTTTCAAATTAATAGAACTATATCAAACATATACAAACGACCATGCTACTCGTGGCACACAACAATCATTTTCAAATCAAATCAAACAGGAACGAATTGAAACAGTTTGGAGTCGACACAATCATTATGAATCAACATAGCTCCATGATTTTAGAAAATAGATCTTTTGAACAGGTCAAATGTAATCAAAATCCAAACGAGAATATTGATTCAATACAAAACAGAGTCGTTCCTGGTAAATCGAAGTCAACAGGGTTGTTTTGAGTCTATTAGGAACAAACGAAACTAATCGAAATCAAACCAAATCGACTATCCTAAATCAGACGAACAAAATTGATTCAAAAACAAGCCAAACAAAATAAAAAACCAATCAATTGCTTATACTAAGATGGGCACGACAAAAATCGCATAACCAAATCATATCTACATTTAATTTTAGCAAAATAAATCTACTATACATGATCCACAACATAACCGTTTTTATGATCAAACTATAACAAAATCATTTCAAATATATTAAAATGAACAGAGCTAATTTGAAAGCAAAACCGATCGGTTATAATAATCCAAGCCAACTTACAAAGAAAAATTCATATTGAAATTCATACCTGGACAATCAGAAAACAACTTGGTCATGATAGTTTGGAATTGACAAAGGCTGTTGCCACTTCGACATTCCTGAAGACAATCGAACCGGTGGTTTTTTGTTTCTTGTCGTTAGTCCATAGCCTGTCTTTCTCCTTTGCCAGCACTGTCACCTGTTCCTCTAACGATTTGATCTTTGATTGCAAAAGGGGGACGTCGGCGTAATAACGCTCTAGCCAAGCATTACATTGGATGCATGATGTTTTCTCGGGCTTTGACATCACATGCGAGGGTTTGTTCAGATTACCAGGGGTTTCCTTGTGCAGCTTGATTCTCGGGTAATTTGGGTCGTTTTTTAGGCACGGGGGTAAATTAGAGACATAGTCATAGGGTTTCGTAGAGCATAGGCCATGAGAATAGGGGTACTCTTCAGCTAGGAAATGCTCAATATCGGAGTTCGAGTCCTCGCTCAACACTATGGGCTTTTGGTCGATGTTCTGTTTAGGTTTCTTCCGGGCAAGTCTTGATATCAAATGAGCATTTTTCTTCTCCCTACTGTTGACAACATTGTTACCTCTGCCTTTCTTACTCACCGGCTTCTTGACAACCTTAGTCTTGTCTTTTGTACACGGGTTGGTTATGATGTTGGGTAGGTCGATGTCAGGGAAAACCGAGGGTTTGGTAGGGGGTAAAAGAATATGAAGTGGCACGGCTGGTCCAGCCAAAGTCTCACTGACCACAGCCTTGTCGATTTGGACAGACTCTGGATTAGCAAAGCCATTTCGAGATAGAAAGGCTTTCCAATTATCGCCATGAAGGCTCAAATGGTGGACGATAATGATTCTAATCAAGTCATGATGAAAAAGGATGCTATCAGCCTTCTCACACTTGAATCTCTTAGACATCTTGAAAATACTACGCAAGAGGTAATGTGGCATGTTCAAAGGATAGCCCATGAAATTCACCAACAACCGGAGGTGATACAGAAAAACAAAGCCATACCGACCTTCACAGGTCACAAACTGTTTAACAATTACCAAAATATCGTGCCACCTGGGTTTGAGGGTAGAAATAGGCATACCTTTATCACAGGAAACAACCTTCCTTGATATGAATAGTAAAGGCCATGACACTTCGTCGACTTTGGAATTTTTAAACCACCTTTGGCTTGTGGCTGACAATCCTGTAGCAGAGCTTAAGAATTCTTCATTTAGCTCAAGCTGTATGTCACCAACTTTAGCCCTGCACCCGTCAAAGGTGAGGGCGAATTGTTGGGCAACCGAAATGTTGAAACCCTCGAACCTCTGTATGAACACCAACCAACCACTGTTTTCTAAATCATTACGTGCATTATCGAATAGAAACAGTGCTTGGCTACCATTTGGCTCTATGCGCACCACTGGTGCCATAGACAGGAGCACACGGTGAGCAGGTTTTCACGGGTAAGGGTTCGAATAGAGTATACGCAGGGGAAAAATGCTCACAGGCTTACCCGAAAACTAGCAGAGGTGACCCAGGATAGGGGGAAAACATTAATGACAGAATGTGCGAAGGTTGTGGAGCTAACTTAGCCCATGCAAAACAGTCATTTCCCACAGTACAACCGATGGCACATATAATGTTTCAAATCACTATGCACATGTGTCAAAAAACCATGCCATTCAATCAACCAATGAAATCTGTGGTAAGTCGACCAACATTTGCGCAAGCAATGGTTTTAAAATCAAAATAATGATTCGAAAAAACACCAAGGGTTCAATCATATGAAATTATGTTGTATGAAATGATCACACCAAGGGTATAACCACAATCGTCAATGTGTTTTCATGAAACCAATGTGTAAAAGAAGTCGATGAAGTAACATAGAAATCAAACCACCAATGCATCAAAAATTTGATCATAAGAATATCATCACAGTCTTATAAAAACGAAGTCATATTAACAATTAAATAATGTCAAATGAGTAACGATCTTGGTATCTTGCCGACTGTGCGACTATAATTAAACTAGAAATGCAATGAACACATAGACAAGAGTAACCAAAATAATCCAGTGACGACTTTAATGTGACTTCGAAAACAAAGTTTTCACGCTTGCAGTCGTGAAAACGAGAACAAAGGTAAGTGTACAAATGCACGACATAATAGTGTCGTTTTATTGAAAGATTGTGATGCAAATCAAGGGTTGCGAAACACTAGTGTAGGCAGCTTATAAGGACAATATAAAAATACGAATTGGCTGCCAACAGGAAGCAAATGTAACAGGTGATGTGTTACAAGATGATTTGATTCTTTCTGTAGATAATATTTATGAGTCTTGGGTAGTAGATTCAGGGGCTTCATTTCATGCCACACCCCATAGGAAACATTTTCTAGATTATGTTCAAGGTGATTTTGGACAGGTTCATTTGGGTGATGATGCATCATGCAAAATTGTTGGAATGGGAAAGGTAAAAATAAAGCAATGCAATGGAAACCAATGGTTGTTGAAAGAGGTAAGACATGTTCCAGATTTAAGGAAAAATCTAATTTTAACAGGGCAGTTGGAAAGTGAAGGTTGTATATCCATATTTATAGATAATACATGGAAGGTCATCAAAGGATCATTGGTGATAGCGAAAGGAGAGAAGGTAGGTACATTGTATTTATGTACTGGTAATACTAACTCTTCTATCTCTTTAGCTTCTAAAGGAGTGGATACAACACTGTGGCATCATAGGCTTGGACACATGAGTGAGAAGGGGATGCAGATACTTCACAAAATAAATTTGTTTCCAGATCTTAAACAAATTGATTTGGACTTATGTGAGCATTGTGTTTATGGAAAACATAAGAGAGTCATATTTCTCAGAGTCGGAAAAGAAAAGAAGAGTGAAAGGTTAGAGCTTGTGCATACAGATGTATGGGGACCAACTCAGGTATCATCTCTTGGTGGCTCTCATTATTA
>ML798045.1:357757-381809 GCA_009831015.1 Picea engelmannii | reverse complement strand
GAAGGAAGAAGATGGAGGAGAAAAGTGGTACAAGGCTAGACTTGTTGTAAAGGGGTTTGCACAAAAGAAAGGTATAGATTTTGATGAAATATTTTCTCCTGTTGTTAAAATGACTTCAATTAAAACTATTTTAAGTCTTGTGGAAGTAGAAGATTTGCATCTTGAACAGTTAGATGTAAAAACATCTTTTCTCCATGGGGATTTGGAGGAAGAGATTTATATGCAACAACCACAGCGGTATGAGGTCAAAGGGAAGGAGAATTTGGTATGCAGGTTGAAGAAGAGCTTATATGGCCTAAAGAAAGATCCAAGGCAGTGGTATCTGAAGTTTGACAGGTTTATGACAAAACAAGGTTATAGTAGATGTCATTCTGATCACTGTGTTTATTTTAAAAAGCTAGAAAATGGAAGCTTTATTATCTTGCTATTATATGTAGATGACATGCTTGTTGCAGGGTCTAATATGCAGGATATAAATAGTCTCAAGAAGAATTATCCAATTCATTTGTGATGAAGGATTTCGGTGCTGCAAATAAAATCCTTGGTATGAGAATAACAAGAGACAAGAAAAATCGCAAACTGACATTGTCTTGGGGTGAGTACACAGAGAAGGTGTTGGAGAGGTATAGAATGCAGAATGCAAAACCAGTTAGTACACCTTTGGCCAACCATTTCAAATTAACTAAGGAAATGTGTCCCAAGACACAGGAGGAGATAGAATACATGTCCAGGGTCCCATATTCATCAGCAGTTGGCAGCTTGATGTATGCAATGGTTTGCACAAGACCAGATATTGCACATGCAGTGGGAGTTGTGAGCAGATATATGAACAATCCAGGTAAAGAAAATTGGGAGGAAGAAAAGTGGATTCTCAGATACTTGAGAGGTACTGCTAATCATGCATTATGTTTTAGAGGTTCAAAAACTGTTCTACAAGGATATGTTGATTCAGATATGGCAGGTGATAAAGATAGTAGGAGGAGTACCACAACGTATGTGTTTACTATAGTTGGAACAACAATAAGTTGGATTTAAAAACTGCAAAAGGTTGTTTCACTTTCAACAACAGAGGCAGAGTATGTTGTTGCTACAGAGGCTAGTAAAGAGATGATTTGGTTACAGATGTTTATGGAGGAATTGTGAAAGAAGCAAGAGAATAGTAGGTTGTACTGTGACAGTGAGAGTGCCATTCATCTTGCAAAGAATTCAGCCTTCCATTCGAAGATTAAGCATATACAATTGAGGTACCACTTCATACGATCCGCCTTGGAAGATGGACATTTGAAGTTGGAAAAGATACACACTAGCCAAAATCCCGCAGACATGTTAACAAAGGGAGTAACTAGGGAGAAATTGAGTTCTTGCTTAGTTTCAGTTGGTCTTCAAGAATAAATATGAAGATGAGAAATTTGTCAGGTCCAAGAAGGTTCGGATTCTATCATATACAACAATGGTGGAGTTGTTAAGATCAGTCTCCAAGTGGGAGATTGTTGGTTGTGGAGCTTGATTATCTTCCTGATTCAGAGGTCTTTTACTTTTAGTTGTGTTTATACCCCATGAAGTATTTACACCCCAGAAGTATGTACACTCTTCCACGCAGGGGAGTGTAGAGGGGGGGTACCCCCTCTGCGGGGTCTGGGGGGGCTATCCCCTCGGCTGGGGGGTTTGGGGGAAAGTGGGGGTTCGGGGGTGAAGCCCCTGAAGGAAAAATTGCCTTGTAAATGTATATTGTAATTTCATTGTAAATCTGGACTGTTCATTATAAGGTCGTAGATCTAACGATAGAGATTATGTTAGGGTTTTTTTCCTTAGAAGGCAATCCTCTCTTATGAGGGAAATGTATTGTGGCTATGGTTGATGGCGAATATTGTATTCTGAGATAGGAGACTGTGAGAGAAATAAGAGGAAGTTACAACAAGTTTGTTGTAGGTTGTATCCCTTCATATGCTGGATAATAATAAAGGAAGGACCTGGAAATTTCTCTGGTGGACGTAACCCACACTGGGTGAACCACGTAAATCTGTGTCTCTATTGTATTGTGTATCTTCCGTGTTTTGTTTCCACATTTGTTTTATTTTATTGCTCCACGGTCCTGTTTTTCTAACACAGATATGTATGCAAGACGCTTACATCCCCTAGACTACCTTTCGAACTCATGAGGGTCACTATGAGTTCTTGGTCATGCCCTTTGGCCTATGTAATGACCCCTCCACCTTCCAAAGCCTCATGAATCATGTCTTTCATCCTTTTCTCCATCATTTTGTCTTAGTTTTCTTTGATGATATTATCATCTATAGTAAAACTTGATAATCCAATCTTACCCATGTGGATCAAGTTCTTCAACTACTCTCTCAGCATCAAATTTTCCTCAAACACTCTAAATGTGCCTTTGGCATCTCAGAAGTCAAGTAATTAGGTCATATTGTTGGCAAGGCTAGTGTCCGGGTGGATCCTAAGAAGATTGAAGAAATGCAGGATTGGCCTCGCCCCAAGACTATCAAAATCTTGCATGGTTTTCTGGGTTTAACATGCTATTATCGCAAGTTTGTTTAGAATTATGGAAAGATTGTGACACCTCTCACTTCTCTACTTAAAAATAATTCTTTCACTTGAATTCCCGCAGCCGATCTGGCCTTTCAATCATTGATGGTGGCTATGTGCACTACTCTAGTCTTTTCCCTTCTTGATTTCACAAATACCTCTGACTGATAATGTGATGCCTCCGGGAGAGGAATTGGAGCATTCCTTATGCAAGAGGGCAGACCTTTTTCCTTTACCAACAAATAATTGTTAGAACGCCATTTGTGTCAATCAATATATGAAAAGGAAATGTTGGATATTCTGCATGCAGTGGATCTCTAGCACCCTTATCTCTTGGGGAAACACTTCCAAATTAAGACAAACCATCAAAGACTCAAATATTTTCTATAGCAACAACCTTCCTCTCCAGAGAAACAAAAATGGGTAACTAATCTCTTTGGATATGATTATGAGATCATTTACAAGAAAGGTAAAGAAAATTTGGTTGATGATGCTCTATCTTGAAAATATGAAGAGGAAGGATCCATGTTATCCCTATCCTTTATTGTAATAGATTGGCTCCAAGATATTTGCTAGGAATGGCTACAAGATCCTAAAATTTTGCATCTAATCCAAAAATTGCAAGACAATTCTCCAGTTTCCCCAGGGTAATATTGACACAATGATGAGCTTCGCTACAAAGGTTGTTTGTATTTAAGTAAAAAGTCACAAATTAAATCCATGGTGCTTTTTGAGCTTCATGCTACTCCCAAAACTGGGCACTCAAGGTTTACCAAAACCTATGACAGGGTCAAACATTCTTTTATCTGGGATGGTATGAAAAAGGATGTTTGCACTTTTGTGGTAGAATATGATGTTTGTCAATGTAGAAAGGGAGAAACAATCAAATCCCTTGACACACTCCAACCTCTTCCGATTCCACCCACTATTTGGAGGGACATCTCTATGGATTTCATTGTGGGATTACCTAAATCAGGCAATAATTCAGTCATCATGGTGGTAGTTGATCGTCTTTCCAAGTGTTGTAACCTAGGTCTGCACCCCTACCCTTTTACCTCCTTTACCCTATACATCCATCAATTCTGATTTTTGTGGTTTCTTTCTTAGCTTATTCTCCATTATCCAATCACTCAGCTTCATGGCCCCTGCTCATCATTACTTATTTTTTCACCATCTTTTTTCTCTTTCTTGAAGGTTATTTCATGTTCTGGTTTGAGTTAAAAATACTTGTCATCATATTTTCCACTAATTGAGCATGCAGTAGGTCCACTGAGTCTTTTGTGTGCACATGAGACATCTATTTCCAATAAGACCTTTGTAAGCTCAGTATGCTTCCGCTGAAAAAGGAAACAAATCAAAGCAGTCCATTTTAGGCTTAGAATTTAAGCCAAACAGACAAGTCAAATCTTCAATGGTGGATATCCAACAGCCGACGCAGATCAACGAATCTCACGCATTTAGAATCTCAAACTCATGTGAGGTTTAACAAGATTGACTCTGTGACTTCAGTGTTCTGGCATCTGAACTTGCCATTGGTTCAAATCTTTCAAAGTGTCAAAGCCTCTGAAGCTTCAAAATGCCGGATCTCCGAAGCAACAGGTCCCTGAAGTGTCGGAATGGGCCCTCACTGCCATGTCACTTCGCGAGTTAGTTCATCTGAGAGGTTTCACTTCAAGACAAGCATGGAGCCTCGAAATGCCGAAATGCCAGAGACATGTGGCAGCCATCTAGAGATGATATGTGGCCTCCATATAACATTGACATGTGGCATTCATCTAGTGTTGACACGTGGAAGCCGTCAATTGAGACACATGGCACCCATTTTTGACACATTTGGCACTGACATATGCATTATTTCAAGTGACACATGCCACCCTCCTTTCTATGATACGTCAGCAGTTGAAGTCAGGCAGCCACGTCAGATTCGAGAGATCTTTGACTGGGAGGTTTTCAAACGCAACAATACAGGTCTCTTGAAGTTTTGAACTCACAAAATCCTTTAATGATTAAAGTATTAATATCAGGTTAATTAACCTAATATAAGCACATATTAGTGACTTCGCGAGACTAGCACTCCGAGATATTTAGATGCAACGCAGATCGCAAACCTCCAAATGTCGAAATTTTGAAGTGTTCCACCCATGTTTATTGCACATTTGAAAAATATAAAAAAGGGTTTCCAAACTAGGAACAAGAAAACTACACGTCTAGACTCCAAAAAAGTGCAACACGACTTGTTTATGTCCTTAAAGAGATAAGTGGGGGAAAGAGATGGCCACACTTTTAGTTGTCTCCAGTGGCCTCCAACAACACGCGTGCATGCCATAATCAATATAGAACTCAGTTTTGTCACTCTGAATCAGTTTCTGTGAAAGGCTAAGTGCGATTCAGCTTATGAATTAGTATGGTCTACCATCAACAACAATTTTCAGTTATTTAAGTTGAGACATTTCAAGTTAATGCATAATAAGTGGTCATTTTTGTTTGATAAAATCACGTCCCTTTTAATTAAGTTGAGTTTGAAGTATGCATCACTACACTCCAACAATGTTGTAGTTAAGTTAATATGTTGTTTACAACTAGGAACACAGAGTGAAGCCTCAGTCCCAGATGGACGAGACCCTTTGGAACTCTGATAAATAGGCAATTTTTGTATGTTTTAGGGGTTCAGTTTTTGGAGAAGAATAGAAGAAGCAGAAGGGTTGGACCTGCGTAGTTGACTGTAAAGTTATCTACCTAGTGAATATATGTTGATGACAGTTGTGTTCTCTTACTCAAATCTTTATGTGTTTAATCTTGTCTTAAATGCAAATTTTGTGATGTGTGCAATGTACATTTCCTTATTCTTTCAGCCATTGTTTTAGTTCATTTTTTTGCTAATTCTGTAACCTATTATACAACTATTGTTTAGCGGAAGATCTATTGTTTGACAACCTATTGAATGATTTGCATTTAGATATTTTTCTAAGTATTAAGATATTACTTTAATTATTTATTCTCTCATTGCAAGTGATTCATTGCATTGCTTGTTGTTGTTTCATGTGTTTGTCTGTTCATATCCCCAACTGTTCATTAATATCCATACCATTGGAAAAAGAGAGCCTACTCTTATACTGTGTGTCCTGTCCAACCAGATTACTAGCTTCGAAAACCTATCCTTAATCTGACCAACAACACCAACTTATCAAAAAATAATCATTATAAACTTGAGGTGGCCTAGCTCTTCCCTTTAGCATTCAGGTGCATACTTTAGGACCAACATCTTCTAGTTCTGCTGCCGGAGAATGGAGTAACGAAATATATTTCCTTGGGAAAACAACATTGAATAGATATGACGTTTGATGGTGAACAAATATCATACATAGACAGACTTCCATATTTCACCTGGCGACTCCATTGAGTAGAATTTACGAAAGAAATACTTGTGCCCAGGAAAGGACTCAAAAGATCCAAATTTGAACACATTAAAGTCACCAAGCCTTATCCTAACCCTGAGAAGGAGACAATAGTATTTGAGCCAGAAAGGAAACTAAGGAAATCCATTGTAGCTCATAGATATACCTCCCCCCTCAAGGGTAAAGCTGCACCCAAAGAGTCTACTTCTCTTCATCATCGCAAGAAGCTTGAGTTTTCTAGCCCTGAGAATCACAATTCCAAGGAACCTTAGAATTCTTCAACTCCTGATTCTACTTCATCATCTAGTCCAACATCCACCCCTGTAGCTCCCATAAATCCTCAGATTCCTATTGTACAAGCAATGGCTGCTAACAAGATGAATGCCATAATTGCTTCCAGATATGCACCCCTAGTTTTCCTTGTAGGATTACATGCACTCCCAGCCATGGATTACATGAAATATTTACCAATGTATGATGGGGAAGGTGATGTTACAGCTGAGGAACATCTAGTAGCCTTCTACATCTTTGCAGACAACTTTAACATTGATTATACATATGTGTGGATGAGGCTGTTTGTACAGAGTCTAGATGGGGAAGTAAGGAAATGGTTATGGGGTCTTACTCCAACCTCCATCGCATATATTGAGGCATTATATGAATATTTCATAAATAAATTGGGATATAGGAGAGATTATATCTACTACATCACTGAGTTTGGGGCTCTAAAGAGAAATAATGGTGAATCTATTTCATACTTCACCAAAAGATTCAATAAGATGTATGGTAGAATCCTAGATGAGATCAAACCAACTGAAGACATTGCCAATATCACTTATGCCAATGAATTTGATTCAGATTTCTCTCTCCTGTTGAGGGAGAGAAGATCCACCACCTTATTTTCCATGCAGGAAGCAACCATTGAGGTTGAATCCAATATATTGGCATCAGATAGGTTAAAGACTAGATCTGATATAGACAAGAAGAAACATAGAGAAGATTCCCATGCCTCCTCTAACTCAACCACGTTTGATCCCAAACTTGATGAAATGACCAAAACTTTGAAGGATCTGACATCTGAAATAAATAAGATAAAATGGGAATCTAAACAACCAAACAAAGATTTTCAAGGGGATGGAAATAGAAATCCAAACCATTTTAGAATGCCTAATGATGCCCCTTATATAATGTAGAGAGAAAGGAGGAATGTTGATGATCAAAGGGTAGTGCCTCCTTTCCAAGGAAATAAAATTGAGGAGATAGATGTAGAAAACAATGTTGTATATGATATTGTTGTTGTACTTTTCGGTGAAACAATTTTTTATACCAGTCACTTCACATAGCAAGAATATGAGGTAGCCCAACTGTCAAATCAATTTGATAATTAGATAGGGGAAGAGGGGGTTATTCAAGGCCAACCCCATAAAAAATATGATTTGAGGCCTAGAGTGGGGGCTCCCACAACCACTACCTCTAATAAAAAAAAATAGGTTGAAGATCCTCCCAAGCCAAATCCAAGTAAAGGTATGTCATCTAAAGCTCAACAACTTCCCCTATCTAAAATTGTAGTCCCTGAAATAAAGGAAGTTGATAGGCCACCAACCTCTTTCAGCCTAGAGAATGAGTTGAGCAAGATCAATATCCTTGTGCCTTTGATAGAATTGATGAAGAATGAACCTTTCAAAAAATCCATCATGAAAGTTCTACAGCCAACTACTTCTATTGTATCTTCTGATGTAATCAATCTACACGATGAGAACCCGACCATTACTATGGGTCTGCACATTGAGGATGGCTTCGATGCTTCTCCACCATTCTATATATCTTTAAATTTCCATGATAAGATCTTGCATAACTATCTTATGGAATCAGGAGCCTCGCATAATGTTATGCCCAAGGTTGTTATGGAAGAACTAGGTCTGGAGATCACCAAACCCTACCAAGACCTGTACTCCTTTGATTCTAACAAAAGTAAAATGTCTGGGATTGATAAAATATATGGTGGTTTCTTTGGCACAGTTACCAATGAAGAGTGTAGTGATGGACAATGTTGTGGCTGACATTACCTTGAAGTTTGGTATGCTCTTATCCAGAAATTGGGCTAATAAGGTTGGAGGATCATTACAAATGGACCTCACTTATGTCACCATTCCTATGTTTGGAGGGGAACATAGGAGGCTATACAAAGAGGTAAGATTAGCCTATATCATTAGTGACCATCAGAACCCAATCAATCACCTAATTTATGCTATTGAGGGTGATATAGACTCATTTTTTTTCATTTAAATGATGATGAACCTGAAATATCAGTTAGCCAACGCAAATATCAGCCATTGATAGATCAACTAAACAAAGTATGGAAGATGTATTTCGATGGATCTTCATCAAAGGAAGGATCTAAGGTAGGGATACTTCTCATTTCCCCTTCATAAGAGGTAATGACACTCTCTTATAAGATGGAGTTTGAAACTACTAATAATATAGCTGAATATGAAACTCTGGTGCTGGGATTGAGGGCTACCAAAGACATGGCCATTGACCTTTTAGCAACTTTTGGTCATTCTGATTTAGTCATCAATCAAGTTAAGAACATCTACTAAGATAAACAACAAAGGCTCAAGCAATACAAAAATGAGGTATGGGACATGATCGACAATTTCTTTCTATCATTTAACATATCCTTCATTCCCATATGGGAGAATCAAATAACAGATTCTCTGGCCTTAACTACCAACACTTTTAGACCTCCCATTGGTCCAGATATTAAATATCAGGTGGAAATCAAACATAGAATAGCCATACCAGACAACATAAAGCACTGATAAGTCTTTAGTGATGATCTAGAGCTATAGAGATTTCTACACACCATTGATGAATTCTCCAATATCTCAATCGACCAAGAAATCCAAGAAGGTGAAAATAATGAATTAGAAAATCAACAAACATCTTATCTGCTAAAGATAGTAGCTGGGCACTATATTGTGGAGCTGAAAACCAATCACATTCCAAGAGGACTAGTGCCACTAGAAAGGTTGTTTGATAGTAATGATGTTTCCAGAGAAGATTCCATGAAGAATCAAGAAGAAGAGATAACATATTGGAATATTGGGACCACTGAGAATCCCAAGATCATCAAGCTGTCCAAAGTGTTAGCTGCAGAACAAAAGGACAGGTATGTCAGTCTCATCAAAAAGTTTATTGATACTTTTCCATGGTCATATGAGGATTTAAAGACATTTGACACTAACATCATCCACCACAAGATCCCTCTAAAGGTTGGCTCCAAGCCATTCAGACAGAAGATTCGACAATTTAATCCCATGTTGATGACCATAATCGAGAAAGAGTTGAAACAAATGTTGGATGCAAGGATTATTGTACCATTGAGGTACTCAAAATGGGTGGCCAACTTGGTACTTGTGAGGAAGAAAAATAGCGAGATATGCTTGTGTGTTGATTTCCAAAATCTCAACAAGTGTTCTCTAAAGGAAATTTACCCCCTCCTTAAGATGGATCACATTTTACAGAGGGTGGTAGGTGCCCACATGATTTCCTTGTTAGATGGATACTCTGGTTATAACCAGATAGCAATGTGTGACGAGGACAAAGAAAAAACAACATTCACCACCCCATGGGGAACATTCATGTATGAAAAGATTCCTTTTGGGTTGATGAACGCAAGGGCCACCTTTTAGAGGGCCATGGACATAACTTTTGTGGGGGAAAAAGAAAAATTTATGGTTAGATATTTAGATGACATCACTGTTTTCTCCAAGTCCGATGATGAACATTTACAACATCTGGAGCATGTTTTCTAGAAATGCAGGAGATATAGAATATCTCTGAATCCTAGGAAGTCCCACTTTTACATGCCATAAGGGAAGCTCCCGAGCCACATCATATCAGTAGGAGGTATAAAAATTGATCCGAAGCGAGTTTATTCCATTCAAGAGATCGAAATCCATAGAAATAAAAAATCTATCCAGTATTTCATTGGAAAGATAAACTTCCTAAGGCGTTTTGTTCCAAATTTCATCGAAATCCTAAATCTTATCACTAACATGTTGAAGAAATATGCTGGATAAAATGGTCACTAGAGGCAAAGTCAACATTCCAAAGGATCAAGAAGGCTTTATTTAAAGCCCTTGTATTAGCTAGCCCTGACTATGCCAAATATTTTTTCATCTTCTCTTTCGCTTTCGAGGAGATCGTTGTTGTTGTACTAATGTAGAAAAATGGAGAAGGGAATGAACAACCCATAGCCTTTTTTAGAAAATCTCTCTGAGATGATGAGTTGAAGTATAACATATTAGAAAATAAAGCTTATGAGCTGGTCAAAGCACTCAATGCCTTCAGGTTATATGTGTTACAATCTAGCATAAAAACCTTTTTTCCTAGCACCAGTGTCAAAGAGATTCTAGTCCCTCTAGACAGCTAGGGGAAAAGAGGGAAGTGGATTGTCAAACTATTGGAGTATAACTTGCACATAAAACCCAACAAGATGATCAAGGGACAAGGAATTGACAAGTTGTTATCAAAATCAAACTGTAAGGTGATAGAATTACATCAAATATTCACCTAATTAGATGCACCCATCATACAACCTAGACAAGACAACATGTAGGTATTTGAAAATTACTCCTCTTCACCTTGGTACAGAATCATCATTTATTTTCTGCAGCATCTTGAATGTCCACCAAATTTGAAGAAGACAAAGGCCAGGTCCCTCAGATTGAAGGATATTAAATTTTGCATTTCAAACCAGAACTTGTATTGGAGGGATCCTGTTGGCATCCTTTTAAAATGTCTTGATGAAAATGAAGCCAAAAAATTCACAACATAAATGCATAGAGGAGTATGTGGAGGACACAAACATTGGAAGGACATGAATCTCAAGATGCTAAGGGAAGGGTACTACTAACCCACCATTTTCTCTGATGTATTTACTACTATTAGGGCTTGCAATGAATGTCAAAAATTTGCAGGAAAACAAAAGTTACTATCACTACCCCTAAAACCTATCACTGCTAGTGGTCTATTTCAACAATGGGGGTTAGACTTCATAGGTGAGATAAATCCACCCTCTAGTGGGAAACACAGGTGGATTCTAACTGCCATTGACTATTTCACCAAGTGGATCGAGGTTGTTCCCACCAGGAATGCCACTGACAAGGTGATCATGAATTTCCTGGAAACCAATATTTTTTCTAGGTTCAGTTGCCCCAGCAAGCTTATAACAGGCAATGCCCAAGCGTTCAATTCCAAAGCCATGATTGACTTCTGTGGCATTCATAACATTTCCTTGACAAATTCCACACCCTATTACCCTCAGGAGAATGGTCTGGCAGACTCATCAAACAAAACTCTCATCAAGATTATCAAGAAGTTGTTGACCGAAAACATGAAATCATGGGACTCTAAACTCAAACATGCTTTGTGGGCCAATAGAATCAACACCAAGAAGTCTATGGGAATGTCACCATTTCATCTTTTTTATGGCGTAGACATTGTCTTTCCCACCTAGCTTGGTATACCAGTCCTAAAGTTCTTCCAAGAAGAGATTGAGGAGCCAAATGGCATCCAAATAAGAATCTTCTAGATTATATAGGTTCAACAAAAGAGAGAAGCACTAGACTAGAAGACCAAATCATACCAGAGAAAGATCAAATCATCCTTTGATAAGAAAACCAAGAAAGAGATATTTCAAGAAGGTGACCTGGTTTTGAGGTGGGATGCTAGAAGGGATGATAAGTCCAAGAACAAGAATTTCGATAACCTTTGGTTTGGCCCTTTTAAGGTGATTGAGGTTCTGGACAATAACACGTTTATTTTTCACAATCTAGATGATGCAGAGATCTTCGAAGGCCCAGTAAATGGGTGCTTCTTGAAACACTATTTTGTTTAAGGATGAGGGAAGTTCCCTCTTGTACCATAGATGCTTTCCTTTTATTTTTGCATTTGATTAGTTAGTTGTGTGTGAATAAAGACGCCATAGCCCAACAAAGGCACTTGGGTGTAGCTGCAGTTTTAAGTTTAATATTGAATAAAGACTCCACATCCCAACAAAGGTACTGGGGTGTATTTATTGTTTCGAACTTCATATATTCATGGTTGAGAAATAGTGGAAGATATACATGCCTGAAAAACAGAAACATAAGTAAGTTACAACCAGTGGGAGCGAGGTTATGAAAGGTAAGGCACTTGGTCTACTGTTCTTAGCACCTCACAGGGAAGTGCTATCCCCAGTTGGAGTCAATGTTGTAACCTAGGTCTACACCCCTTCCCTTTTCCTTCCTTTACCCTATACATCCATCAATTCTGAGTTTTGTGGTTTCTTTCTTAGCTTATTCTCCATTATCCAATCACTCAGATTCATGGCCCCTGCTTGTATTTACTTATTTTTGCAGCATATTTTTCCACTTTCTTGAAGGATGATTTCATTTTTTGGTTTTAGTTCAAAATACATGTCATGATATTTTCCACTAATTGAGCATGAAACAAATCCACCAAGTCTTTTGTGTGCGCAAGAGACGTCCAGGTCCAACAAGCCCTTTGTAAGCTTAGTATGCTTCCGTAGAAAAAGGCATCATATCAAAGTAGTCCATTTTGGGCTTAGAATTTAAGCCAAACATACAGGTCAAATATTCAAGGGTGGATATCCAATAGTCAACGCAGATCAATGACTCTCACGCATTCAAAATCTCAAACTCACGTGGGGTTTAATAGGACTGACTCCACGACTTCGGTGTTCGGGCATCTGAACTTGCCATTGGTTAAAATCTTCTGAAGTGTCCAAAAATCGAATTTTTGAAGCCTCTGAAGCTTCGAAGTGATGGAGCTCCAAAGCAGTAGGTCCCCGAAGTGTCAGAATGGGCCCTCACTGCCACGTCACTTCGCGAGTTAGTTCATCCAGGAGGTTTTACTTCAAGATAAGCACGGAGCCCCGAAATGCCAAAATGTCGGAGACATGTTGTAGCCATATGGCACTAACACGTGGCATCCATTTGGAACTGACATGTGGTATTCATCTAGAACTGACACATGGCAGCCATCATTCGAGACACGTGGCACCCATTTTTGGCACATTTGGGGATAACATATGAATTATTTCAAGTGACACATGTCACCCTCCTTTCTGTGACACATCAGCAGTTGATGTCAGGCTACCACGTCGGATTCAGGAGATTTTACTTCGGGAGGTTTTCAAACACAACACTACAGGTCTAGCGAATTTCCAAACTCACAAAATCCTTTAATGATTAAAGTATTAATCTCGGGTTAGTTAGCCTAATATAAGCACAAATTAGTGACTTCGCGAGATTAACACTCCAGGAGATTTAGATGAAATGCAAATCGAAAACTTCCGTATGCCAAAATTTCAAAGTGGCCCCCCTACATTTATTGCACATTTGAAAAAGATAAAAAAGGGGCACCAAACCAGGAATTGGAAAACTACACATCCAGACTCCAGAAAAGCGCAATACGACTTGTTTCTATCCTCAAAGAGATAAGTGGGGGAAAGACACAACCACACTTTCAGTTGTATCCAATGGCCTCCAATAGTGCGCGTGCATGCCATGATCAATACATAACTCAGTTCTATGACTCTGACTCAGTTTCTGCTAAAGGATCAATGTGATTTAACTTATGCATCAGTCTAGTCTACCATCAACACCAATTTTTAAAGAGACATTTCAAGTTAATGCATAATAAGTGGTCATTTGTGTTTGATATGAATCACATCCCTTTTAGTTAAGTTGAGTTTGAAGTATGCATCACTGCACCTCAACAATGTCATAGTTAAGTTAATAAGTTGTTTACAACTGGGAACACAGAGTGAAGCCTCAGTCCCAGATGGACGAAACCCTTTGTAACTCTGATAAATAGGCAATTCTTGTATGTTTTAGGGGTTCAGTTTTTGGAGAAGAATAGAAGCAGCAAAAGGGCTAGACCTGCATAGTTGACTGTAAAGTTCTCTGCCTAGTGAATATATGTTGTATATGTTGATGACAATTTTGTTCTCTTACTCAAATACTTATGTGTTTCATTTTCTCTTAAATGAAAATTTTGTGATGTGTGCAATGTACATTTCCTTATTCTTTCAGCCATTGTTTTAGTTCATATTTTTACTGATTCTGCAACCTATTATACAACTATTGTTTAGCAGAAGATCCACTATTTGAAAAGTTGTTGAATGATTTGCATTTAGATATTTTCCTAAGTCTTAAGATATTAATTTAAGTCTTTATTCTCACATAGAAAGTGATTTAGTTCATAGCTTGTTGTTGTTTCTTGTGTTTGTCTTTTCATATCCCCAACTGTTCATTAATATCCATACCATTGGAAAAAGAAAACCTACTATTATAGTGTGTGGCCTTTCCAACCACATTACCATCTTCGAAAACCTATCCTAGTTAAGCTTCCCAACAAAACTAATTTATCAAAAACCAATCATTATAAACTTGAGGTGGCCTAGCTCTGCCCTTTAGCAGTCAGGTGCAGACTTTAGGACCAACACCAAGTATGCTCATTTATGTTCTCTTCAACATCCATTTAATCCATCCACTATGGATCAAATTTTCATGGATCATATCTTCAAGCTTCATGGCATGCCTCTTATATTGTTTATGATCAAGACCCCACTTTCACCAACAATTTTTGGAAAGAAATGTTCAGGCTATAGGGCACCCAATTTCATCTCAGCACTGCCTATCATCCCCAGACTGATGGTCAAACTAAAGTTTTCAACAAGTGTTTGGAGACTTATTTGAGGTGTTTTTCCTTTGAAAGGAAAAATAAATGGGCTCAATGGTTACCATTAGCTGAGTGGTGGTACAACACTTCTTACCATACAACTACTTGCATGACTCCTTTTGAAGAAATATATGGACAAAAGGCACCTTTCGTTCTCTCCTACATACCAGGTGTCTCGAAGGTTCAGGTTGTTGACCAAACACTTATAGTTTGAGAAGCTATTCTCCGTACCCTAAAAAATAATTTGGTCATGGATCAGAATCACATGAAGCAACAAGCCGATCAAGGTCGCTCAGAACGTCAATTTGTTGAAGGAGACCAGGTATTTCTTCGACTACAACCTTATAAACAAACTTCACTCAAGGTCGAACATTGTCAAAAACTAGCGCGCAAATTTTATGGTCCTTATACAGTTCTCAAGCGCGTGGGAAAGGTGGCCTATTAATTAGATTTTCCTAGTTCTTCTAAGCTCCATCCTTTTTTTCATGTCTCTTGCTTAAAGAAGTTGATTGGAACTAAGTGCCTAACTCAAACCAGTGTTCCCGAGTTGGATGATGTTGGCCCTTGGTTATGAAAATAAGAGAAGCTCAAGGAAGAAAAGGCAGAATGTGAACTGCGTGGAAGACACAGTGACTGTTACTGGGGTCAAAGTGAGAAAAAGAGTAGAAAAGACAGAGCAAAGTAAAAGGAAGCAAGCCGTTGGATGAGGAGATCAAGGATGACATATTAGCAAGAAATAAGGATAGTGGACAACTCAACAATTGGAAAAAGCCACTATTGGATGCTTTGGAGCACCATGCAATAAGGAAGGAAGGACAGGCTAGCGAAGCCTTGAAAACGTGGGCCAAGTTGACCTAGGGTTTTGACACCTAGGTTTCGGCCTAAGGATGTCAGTGAGTGATTGTAATGTATAAATAAGAACCTACATGAGGGAAAGAGGTTCGATCTAGTTGTCATTGTTTTTATTGTTGTCGTGTGATCGAGTGAGTAACACTGGGTGAGAGAGAAGCGCTGAGTACGAGAGCCTTATGTATTGTAAGATCTTCAGTTGGGTGAAAATATCAACCCTGCAGTTGGGTGCATAGGGAGTGGGGAGATAGAGAGAAGAAGAAAGAAGATATGCTAGCTAAGAGCGCAGAAAAGAACAATATGCTCCATCTTATTACATTATAGAGCACATTTATGTGGGCATAGCCCTAGAGAGAGGGTGAACCACGTATATCTGTCTTGTGTGTGTGATTGATGCTGTGGTATTTTGCCTTGATATATTGTTATTGCATTACTGTGGTAGATCTGATAGATGTGTGGAATAGATCTAAGATGATAAGTGATATATGTAAGCTGTAGTGTTTTAGTGTTGGATCCACTTGATCGTTCCCTTGGTTGTAGACATCTCTGTCCTGGAACCCCCCCATAGTTTCTTCAGGTGAGACTGCATTTGCTTCGCAAGTGTAGCCGAAAGGGCCAGTATTTAGGGCTTGTTGGTGTGCTCTTGGAGTTGAACCCTGGGTCTACCCCTGTACCAACAAATGGTTCTGTTGTCGGGACAAGAATCTTCTTGAGGGAATGTCAAAGTGGTTTCCATCAAAGACATAAATTCAAAAGTGGATAGAGGATCAAGAAAAGGACTTCCCTGAAGACCAGAACAAGATTCATAATCTTAGTATATAGGATTGGTTGGAGAGATATATCTTTACTGATATACATGAGATTTTCTTTGGAGGAATCCATCAGGAGCTATATGAGTGGTTAGCTAGGTTAGCAGATACCCAATTTGAGATCAGATCTAGACCTCTTGTAGTTTGGATGTCAATGCTGATCAAGAAGTTCAAGAGAGTTGATAACATCGTGTCAAGATCAGTAGATAACTGGTTTGATAACACCATTGGAGGGTACATCACCGAGTTTGTTGTTGACAGAGTAGAGTGATATAACCAAGCCGAGAGATATTTCTTTAAGGGAACCAGAGGAAAATTTTTACATTTTCTGAAGTTGAGGATCAAGATGCTATTTCATGAGAAGAACATCTTGAATAGAAGAACATCTTGAATATACAATAGACTGGTCAGATCTAGAAAAGCTAATGTTCAAAAATTCAGACAGCGACAACGACACAGAAGCTGGACATACACGCAGTGGAAGAGAGTTCAAAGAAGTTCATCTTGTAAACCTATTTAAGCATAACTATGGGGATGAGGGTTTCTATAGTGGATAAGAGGCAGATCTGACAGACGAACAACATTCAAAACCTGCTAGGGCAGAGGAAAGAAAAGCTGAAGAACTTCATCTTGACGAGCCAGAAAATTCAGGAACTGCGCAGACTGCTGAGGTAAGTACTATTATCCCTCCTGTTAACTCAACAGCACTAAGCAATCAAAATATTCATAGCCACCAAAGAATTCAAAGCACTATTACTAACAATTCAACATATACTCAGACAGGAAACCTAGGAAACCTAGGAAGATCTATGGCAGATGAGATGAGGCTCCCTATCTTTAGGGGAGATGGGTCTGAAGACCTTGATCAACATTGGTTCCTATGTGAATCCGTATGGAATATTAAGAATGTCACCGATGAAGCTGTTAAAAGAACTCAGTTTAGTACTACCCTAAGAGATCGCGCACTGAGATGGTACATGAAGCTTGTCCAAGGAATTGCACAACGTAAGCCGCTGAATCAGATCAAGAATGCGTTGATTGCAGGATTCAAGAAACCCAAATCGGAGTCACAATGTATCACAAAGATGAAAGAGATCAAGCAGAAGGTAGCCGAACCTATTTGGGAATTTGATCAAAGATTCAATACCTTAATAGGCTGAGTGACTTTTTAGATCCCACATGAGTAGAACAAAGAGTGGTTCATTGCTGCCCTTTTACCACACATCAGAGTTCCTCTAATGCAATAGAAGATTGTTTCACAGGATGAGGTGCTGGAGATCACCATGAAGCTAGAATCAACCCCTATGGGAGAATCCTGCTCAGTTATGAGTCAAATCTTGAGTCAGCTAACTAGTTTGTCTCTGCAGGTCGAAGATATGAAAAACGACAAGGGAAAAGATAAAAGAGAAGACATCTGCTGTGTCAGATGTAGATCAGAAGGCCATGACAAGGAGAATTGTCCCCTATTTCATGAATACTTGGCCTCTGGAGCTTCGATCCCTTTGAAGCGAGTCACCTTACCTTGGTGCGAGGTATGTCGAAATAGACATCACGCTAGTGAGTTCTATTACATGAAAAAATATGTTCAGACACCCATAAATTTGTATTGCACATTCTGTAAGTCCATGGGGCATGATTATAGAGATTGTAGGGATTACGATCTCATGCATGAAATGTCAAGAGACATCTACAAAATTCAAGGTGAAGTACAACAAGAAGGAAACACTATGCAGTATAACTCCCCTGGGAGAGGAAACTTCAACCCTCGCGGTGGATTTAGAGGACGAGGAGGAGGAGGATGTGGTCGAGGCCAAGGACAAATAATATGTTATAACTACGCACAACCAAGATACCTAGCAAGGGATTGTCAAAACCCTTGTACTACTTGCAACGATTGCAACTCTTTCGAACACGTTATTGAGGAATGTCCATCATTGTTGGCTAAGCTTCAAGAGAGACGAAGACCTCAGCAGAACCCGCAAGTGCAATTGATATATGATGAACCTTGCGGAGAAGACCCCAGAGTCGATGTTATCGCTAGAGGAGGTGTTGTTACAGGAGAAGATAGACTGACCCAAGGAAAGGCTATAGAAGACTCAGGAATCAGGAAAGCTGCAGAGAAGACCCAAATGTTTGATGCAAAGAAAGAAAGACATATATTTGACGAGGCAAGAAAAGAGTTCAAAGCAGACCAAGGCTCTTCATCAAAGACACGACCAAAAGTAAGAGAATATGGAATACCTCTGGCATTCGATCAGTCTACTTTGCCAAAAGAAGGAAAAGAAGTAAGAAATCTGATGGAATTTTTATATACTTGCATTAAATTGATTCAGAATGAGAGCGCTGTACAAGAACTACAAAATTTAATTAGACAATATGAGCTAGGAAAGATATACCCCTTACTGAATAGGGCAGTACATGAAATCACTAAAAAGAGAAGGACAACTAGGGAATTACACTTGAATGATCAAATAGGAGAATATGATATAGACTATGTGGTCCTCGACTTAGGGTCGGAGGTCAATGTTATGACAAAGCAAACCTGGGCACTAATGGGAAAACCAAAGTTGTTTTATTCCCCTATCAGGCTCAAGATGGCTAATCGGCAAGATGTAAGCTCCTTTGACAGACTGGAACATGTCCTTGTGGACATCGACAGAGTAAGAACGTTTACAAATTTTGAGGTAATTGAGATAGTTGATGATAGTTGTCCTTACCCTGCGCTGTTAGGAATTGATTGGGCTTTCAATAATTCCACTGTGGTTGATTTAAAGAAAAGACGTATGACTTTTGAAAGAGATGGACTTAGGGTCATTATGCCTTTAGATCCGGATGAAGGTCAGCGATACACAGAGCCCATCATAGAAGAAGACCACGCATATGAACTAGAAAACATATACAAATTAACAACCAGACAACAAGATTACATTAATCCTATGACCGATGGAAACCTAAGATAGCGAAGTGACAATGCATGTTCATTAGACTTGGAAGAAGCACTGGAGAACTGGCATAATAAAATGTATGAAGTATCTACAAGAAGATGTGCTATATTAACTAGAGAATTTCACTAGATCGACACAACAATAAATAACTTACCCACCTTTGATGGTCTGAATCCTTTAGAAACCTTCTTGTCGGACTTGAAGAAAGTGTACCAATGCAACAAAGATTGTTGGCAATGGATGAGGCCCTGAAATCCACACCAACAAGATGGTGGGGGACACACAAAACAAACATTACAGACTGGGTACAATGTCATACCCTGATGACAACACTAGTCTCAGCACAAGTAGAAGGCCGCAAAGTTCGATACATAGGTCGAAGTTTCCCAAAGGACTATGTGTGAATTTGCGAAGAAGCCTGGAGAAACATTCCTTGTTGAAAAGTCAACAAGAAACATGTGTCTAATTTAGTTTTCCCTTAATTAAATTAGACAATAAATATTAATCTATTATCTCATTCATAACTGAGTGATTTGGAATTGTAACAGAATTATAAGTGTAGTTAAGTGAGTTAATATTAGTTGTACTAGTTGTAACTAAACATGCACTAGTGAGAGTTCAGTTAATCAGTGAACTCACATGCAACTGAAGATTCGCCACGGTTAACTACATGCATGTCAGTTCCAATGGAGATCCAGTTGAGATAACATGTGAAAGGGACAATTTGGCTATCAGTTGTGATTTGTTCACACATGCAGTGGATATGCTTATGAGCATGTGCAAACGAGGCAATTGTATTCATTCGATTCATTGTGAGAATTCAGATTGCAGAGTTTGTGCAAAGGAGGCAGGCTATCTAGACACAGGAATTGGCACATGTATTTGCTAATTTGTGTATGACAGTGTGAGACGATTGTATTGTACTGAGAGCTCTTGGATTAGAGTTTTGTATGAGATTGTTTCATGATTCATGATATACATAATATATGATAGTGGGGTTTTTAGCTTTACGCTTTCTCGGTAAAACTTTTGTGTTGTGTGTTATTGATATTTCACTTTGTGCATTATGGTTGTGATTGTGGTTTAATTGCTTCTTCAAAAGTAATAGTAGAAGTGATTCTGTATTTAACAAGTGGCGGAAATTGTTAGATCAGGAGAATCGTATGAATACATTAATTTGTATCGAAATTTCTACATGGTATCAGAGCCACGGAGGCCACCGAGTCACGGAAGTGAGGTGCAAACATAATTTCATTCTCACAGGTCTCGCCTCTATCCGGGTGTGAACTCTAATACTAAAAACTTTCGATGTTTTCAAGAACCGAAATTCTCGCACCCTAGACAAAGGCAGGGTGCGAAATTCATTAGCATTCTCGCAGGCAAATACACTAGCAGGGTGCGAACTTCCCTCACCCTAACAGTGGAGCAGTGTGAAAAATTCTTGAGCATTCTCACAGGTAAACACACTAACAGGGTGCGAACTTGACAGGCAAGTTCGCAGGCTATACACAGGCAGGGTGCGAACTTCCCTCAGGTTGCTCTCAGGTGGGGTGCGAACCTCCCAGGGCAAGAGGAAAGTGAAGGGTTTGAGTTTTGGGTTGGATAACATTCAAATTTGAAAGATTTTCTTGGTGCGACACTTGATTCAAGATCGAAATGTCTTTCAATGGCTTGAGGTTGGATTATGCACTCAAGGGTAGCTCTAACTACATTGCTTGGAAGGATAGGATGGAGGCAGTGCTCGAAGACAATGGCTTGAAGGATTACATTGATGCAGATGTTCCTAAGCCGGTTGCGACAGATACTGCAAATCTTGATGCATGGAAAAAGAAAGTAGCGAAGGCGAGGAGGATTTTGTTGGAGGGAGTACGAGACCACATTGTCTTAAGTCTCCATGGGAAAACCACACCATATGCAATGTGGAAGGTTTTGACAGATCTGTTCCAAAATAGTAGCGACCATAGGAAATTGGCGCTCAAATATAAACTCAGGAAGATTAAGATGGAGAAAGGCGACACCATTCCAAAATATCTCACAAAGTTTGTCCAATGTCGAGATGAACTTGGAAGTGTGGGAATAACAGTCGCTGCTGATGATTTGGTGAGCTTGGCACTCCTAGGGCTTCCTAATAGTTGGCATAGTTATCAAGACTCTGTCAATGGAAGGGAAAAATTACTGGATTGGGAACGACTATGGTTGGATCTGGTGCAAGAAGAGTTCGTGCGGAACACCAGAGATGGATCTTCATCAAAGTGTGACGATGAAGAGGATTGCGCTTTGACTGCCAAGGCAAGGAAAGGGAAAGGGAAGAAATTCCAATCAAATTCCGAGTCTAAAGTCAAGAAGCTGGATTTGTCCAAAGTGAAGTGTTTTCACTGTCATGAACGTGGGCATATCGCTACTAACTGTCCACAGAAGAAGAAGAACAAGACGACTGTTGGAGCTGCAACTGGTGAGGCTCTTGTCTCACAATTTGAGCTTGACTTCGCTTTGATCGCATGCATGGATTCAAGTGCATCGAGATCGGTGTGGTATTTGGATAGTGGCACTTCCTTCCACATGACGGGAGATAAAGAGTCTTTCATTGACTTGGAGGAGAAAGATCTCAGAATGCATATAGAGATGGGCGATGATGGAAAATACAGTGAAACTGGTATTGGTACCATTAACTTTCAAAGGGAGTTAGGTAAACCATTTCAATTGAAAAATGTTATGCATGTTCCAGGTCTGAAGAAAAACTTGGTCTCATTCGCAATGTTGGAGGACAGAGGCTATGATGTTGTTTTTAGCAGTGGTATAGCCTACCTGTGACATAAAGCAACAGGTCAAGTCAAGAAGATAGGGATTCGAGTTAAGAATCTCTACATGCTGTAGGTAGATGGCTGCGGTGCCATGATAGGCAAGGAAGAAACAATGGTGAGCCAGGATGACGGAAAATTATGGCACAAAATATTAGGCCATCTTCATCATGGAGCCTTGAAGATCATGCAATAGATATCTACTGGACTTCCAAGGGGAACACTTGCTCAGTCAGATCAGTGCAAGGGGTGCAACCTGGGGAAGTATGTAAAGTCCACCTTTCATGAAAAGGAGAACCGTGCTTCGGTAATCCTGGAGAGAGTTCACACAGACGTGTGTGGACCATTCTCAGTTGCTTCAACAACAAAACACAGGTATTATGTCATTTTTGTTGATGAATTTTCTCGTAAATGCTGGATATTCTTCATGTAGAAGAAGGATCAAACATTCTCAAAGTTCTGTGAGTTTAAAGCATTGGTGGAGAAAGATTCAGGGAAGCAAGTGAAGGCTCTAAGGAGAGATAATGGTGGAGAATACATCTCTAACGAATTCAAATAATTCTGCAGCAGAGAAAAAATTCGAAGAGAACTCATAGCACCTCATAACCCACAGAAAAATGGGGTCGCGGAGAGAAAGAACAGAACGATCGTGGGTGCAGCACGAGCGATGTTGCATGATCAAGGCCTACCATTATATTTGTGGGCAGAAGCATGCAATACTGCGGTTTATGTGCAGAACCATTTTCCTCATAGAGTACTTGGCACGAGTACACCTGAAGAAGCTTTTACTGGTAAGAAACCTGATGTTTCGCATTTAAAATTTTTTGGTTCATCAGTTTATGTGCATGTAAACAAGGATGCTAGGAAGAAGCTGGAACTGACTGCTGAAGTTGGGATATTTGTGGGGTACAGAGAAACACCCCGTAATTATCATGTGTATTTGCCGAATAGTAAGATGAATGTTATGCGATGGGATATAAAATTTGATGAGGGGAAAGCCATGCGGTTGTCGCTTGAGAGGGAGCTAGACTTTCATGTAGAAGAGGAACTGTTGGTTCCCAAGGATGAGTCTCAAGACATGGATCAGCCACATGAAGAGGTTCATAGAGTGGAGGAAACCACTCAAGCAGATCCATCCATCAAAAATGGCAGAAAGCACACCACGGAAGTTGATAGATTGAGACTAGATGTTGCACAGAATATAGGAGCCCCTATTTCACAGTGCAGATAGAGACAGTCTCTTGATTGATTTGCTAGATGCATGGCTCTTATGAGCAAATTTATTGTGACTAAACCATCTTCCTTTCAGGAAGTAGTGCAGGACCCCACTTGGGTTGATGCTATGGTAGAGGAGTATGACTCCATTGTCAAAAACAGTGTATGGGATATTGTCCCAAGACTGATTGATAAATCAATGGTAGGTTCGAGATGGATCTACAAGGTAAAGCAAGCTGTTGATGGGAGTGTGGAGAAATACAAGGCCAGGTTTGTGGCCCAAGGATTCTCACAGTTTGAGGGGATAGATTATGGGGAGACCTTTGCACCTGTCGCTAAGTACTCTTACATAAGATTCATCCTTGCACTCTCAGCGCAGATGGGCTGGCGCATTCATCAGATGGATGTAAAAACTGTGTTCCTCAATGGGATCATTGAGGAATAAGTGTACATTGAGCAGCCAAAAGTTTTTGAGACCTTTGACAGAGAGTCGCATGTGTGCAGACTCAAGAGAGCACTGTATGGGCTGAAGCAAGCACCCCGTGCTTGGTACACTCGGATATACAGCTATTTCACCAGATTGGGCTTCACCAAAAGTGAAGGGGATGAAAACCTATACCAATTTGTGGTGGAGGGTAAGCTTTTGATCATTGTTCTTTATGTTGATGATTTAATACTTACTGGTGATGAGCAGTTGATACACTCATGCAAGGAGGACCTTGCAAAGGAGTTTGAGATGAAGGATT
>ML798045.1:318489-342098 GCA_009831015.1 Picea engelmannii | reverse complement strand
GAGAGACACAGATTTACGTGGTTCACCCAGTGTGGGCTACGTCCACCAGAGAAATTGCCAGGTCCTTCCTTTATTATTATCCAGCAAAATGAAGGGATACAACCTACAGCAAAACCCATTGTAACTTCCTCTTCTTTCTCTCATAGTCTCCTCTCTCAGAATACAATACTTGCCAACCTGCATAGCCGCAATACATTTCCCTCATAAAAGAGGGTTTCCTTCTAGGGAAAAAAACCCTAACATAATCTCTATTGTTAGATCTGCGACCTTATAATGAACGGCCCAGATTTACAATGAAATTACAATATACTTTTACAAGGCAATTTTTGGTTCGGGGGCTTCGCCCCCGAACCCCCGCTGGGGGCCCACTTTCCCGCAAACCCCCCAGTCGAAGGGATAGCCCCCTTGGATCCCGCAGAGGGGGTACCCCCCCTCTGCACTCCCTCGTGTGGAAGAGTGTACATACTTCTTGGGTGTAAATACTTCATGGGGTATAAACATGGCTAAAAGTAAAATACCTCTAAATCAGGAAGATAATCAGGCTCCACAACCAACAATCTGCCACTTGGAGACTGATCTCAACAACTCCACTGTTGTTGTGTATGCTGGAATCTGAACCTTCTTGGACCTGGAAAATTTCTCATCTTCATCTTCATTCTTGAAGACCAACTGAAACTGAGCAGGAACTCAGTTTCTCCCTGGTTACTCCCTTTGTTAACATGTCTGTAGGATTCTGTCTAGTGTGTATCTTTTCCAACTTCAATTGTCCATCTTCCAAGGCGGATCGTATGAAATGGTACCTCAACTGTATATGCTTAGTCTTCAAATGGAAGACTGAGTTCTTTGCAAGGTGAATGGCACTCTGATTGTCACAGTACAACCGGCTGTTCTCCTGCTTCTTTCCCAATTCCTCCATAAACCTTTGTAACCAAATCATCTCTTTACTAGCCTCTGTAGCAGCAACATACTCTACCTCTGTTGTTGAAAGTGCAACAACCTTTTGCAGCTTCGAAATCCAACTTACTGTTGTTCCACCTATAGTAAAAACATACCCTGTGGTGCTCCTCCTGCTGTCTTTATCACCTGCCATATCTGAATCAACATATCCCTGTAGAAAAGTGTCTAAAACTCCAAAACACAATGCATGTGTAGTAGTACCTCTCAAATACCTAAGAATCCACTTTACTGCCTCCCAACATTCTTTACCTGAATTGTTCATATACCTTCTCACAACTCCAACTGCATGTGCAATATCTGGTCACTCTTAAGATAGAAGACGCTTAACATGGACATTGACTTCCTTTCAGATCTATACAAACTAATGCATGAGGAGGAAGGAGAAAATAAGTACCTTTTATCAATGTTTGTCCCTGCACGCTCCGAGTTGAGCTCCAATATTTCTCTCCTCGATGAGCCCTGTAGACAAACAATAGTACAACCACTTCCTACTCTGTTGATATTAGCTGGAAATAGATCTATCTACCAAAGATAAGTTCATGCGAGATTAAATACAAACTAGAAAGAAATAGGCCAAGCATGTCATATTGATGAGAACAATGACAGAAGTAACTTACAATTGTAGATGCGAATGCGACAGCTTCGTCAAGTCCCCTTTGTCTAACCCTTGCTCAAAGAATCCACGATCCGGATGACAGTGGCTTCACTGATTACTTTCCTCCAGTTCATTGTATGTTTCCTATGAGATCATAGGTTTCATGCTTCCAATTCTTCCCCCCTTTTTCACCATGATAGAGCCTATTTATATAGGTTTAGAGAGGCTTAACCTCTTGAGGTATATTTAGGGTAAGTTGAGGATCTCCCTCCTTAAGCCAGGGATCTTCTCCTAAGATCATGGCTGAACCAGGAATTTGAATGCAACTGCCTTCCAATATTGAAAGATCCTCCCCTTAATCTCCTCAACAGATCAATTGCTGCTCAGAATAGGTAGCGCTCCCTCAAAAAGGCCATCAGAGCGCTATAGCGCTCCCTAGTAGGCTTTATGGGGGCTCCAACACTCTAAAGATCTATAGCACTCCTTCAGAGGGGTTGTTTGGTGTTATAACGCTCCCTAGCACCTTATAGGGGAGCGCCAGTGCTCCTAAGGGTGATTTAGGGGAGCACTCTCTTCTAAAACCTTGGATTGAAAGCTTCTTTCAGGTGGCAAGAGACACTTGACTTCATTTAACCATCCCTCTTCCTTAAAATCAAGTGTTTAAGGTATTTTAAGTGTCTCCTTAGTGTCATCATCATGGCAGTATGATTTGCTTGACATTTGCGACACTTGTGAGCAACATGCGACATTTGTGACACTTGTGAGCAACATGCGACATTTGCGACACTTGTGAGCAACATGTGACATTTGTGACACTTGTGAGCAACATGCGACATTTGCGACACTTATCAAAGTGAGTAATGTTGATGTGTAACACCATGTATATCTGTCTTGTGTGTGTGATTTATGTTGTGTTATTTTGCCTTGATACACTGTTATTGCATTACTGTGGTAGATCTGATAGATGTGCAGAGTAGATCTAAGTTGATAAGTGATATATGCAGGCTGTAGTGTTCTAGTGTTGGATCCACTTGATCGTTCCCTTGGTTGTAGAAATATTTGTCCTGTAAGCCCCCCATAGCTACTTCGAGTGAGACTACATCTACTTTGTAGGTGTAGATGAAAGGGACAGTAGTTAGGGCTTGTTGGTGCACTCTTGGAGTTGAACCTTGGGTCTGCCCCTGTGCCAAAAAATGAAGAAGGATCCATCTGGTTGCAGCCACAAGCAGTTTTGGACCAGCGTGAGCATCATCTTCGTCATCACACCATCAAGGAAGTGTTAGTCTAGTGGAAAGATGCAACTCCCATAGATGCCACTTGGCCGCTAGCTAACATTCTATAGAAATTTCCTCATCTCAAGACTTGAGGACAAGGATGATTTTAAGGGGGAGGGCATGTTAAGAACCTAACCTACCTAACCCCTCAAGTGGGTAGAATAATATATTTCCATGTAATAAATTTCAATATTAATAAGGCCTAGAAATAAGGAGGAATAAGTCAATTGTAAGAAGACCTAAGAGAAACTTTTGCTTCTAGAAGGATATTCCTCTAGATTATTATTTTGGATAGATAGATTTAGTATAAATAAGAGTAGAGGGTATGAGAAGTTTTTTCTTGGATATTATTGTAATAGATCTCTACTCTATTGGAGGTTTCCCCCTCGAAGAGAAAAGTGAACATTGCTATCATTAATCAAGGTGCTCTTTCTAGTATTATTTTGGTATTGTTCTGGTTATATGATTGTTGTTCTGCCATTTATAGCTAAAATGTTTTTTTTTATGCATACTATTATATATCTGGAATACTACATTCTGAGAGGGAGCTACAGTGACATTTGTAGGTGGCAACAAGCTAGATGATCTCTAGTTTGAGACATGGAGCTGATCATTCAGACGAGGAGTTGTGTGATATTACAACTTGGTGGTGTGGTAGGTTGGGAGTTATGGTGGAGTTGGGAAGAGATCGGTTCACGATAGTATGTTGTGTGGATGGTTGTCAACTCCTGGGATGGACTTATAGTGACTTGTCATAGTGAGTTCTGATGGGTTCATCTTTGGTGCTCTGGCATGGATGAGATATATTTGGATGTTTGGCAGGTTGACGAGATAAAGTCTTCATCGGGCCAAAGAGGTGCACATTGTCAAGGTATGAAAATGTATAAGGTATTTGACCTAGGAGGATGAGGAAACTTCCACAAATGAGTTGTGGTGGTCTAGAGTGATCTAGACTGAGTATCCAGAACTTTGGACTATTTCATATGAGGACACGAGAGAAGTTGTAGCATGTGTAGAAACAAATAGTTTTTTTGGTGACTTGGATGATGGCCTTGTGTAGAATTTCATTGGATAGTCATGACCTGGGTAAGCATGATTCTTGGATTGATAGGAGTGCATGGTTCTTATGTAGTGGGAACCACCAACACATGACAGGGGCACATGATTTTTTTCATAAGATTCACATATTCTGACTCAAGTATGTATGTGGAGCTTGGTATGAGGACCAGACATGTAGTATAGGGATCTATAGTAGTGGTATTCTGAATGGATTCAGGAGGTGTGGTGTGAGTGGAAAATGTGTTATGGGTGCATGGAGTTTGTTCTCATCCTTAGGGATCTAGGAGTAGGGCCATGCAGTGTTGTTCTGAGATGGAAAACTGTTATTGGATGCTGAGAGAATCTATCCCAGGAACAACAATGGTCTTGGAGTTAGAGAGGGAAAAAGATATAGGCTAAGGGGCCAGCCTATGCGTGTTATGACCAACAAGAGAAGAGAGATAGATGAAAAGGAGAAGGTATCTCCACCAATGGTGAGGCAGACATCCCCACTAGTAGCACAAGTTCAAAGGGAGCATGTATCTCCACTAGTGATGAGGCAAACAACCCCATCAATAGTTTCGGCTTTGAGGGATCCAATGTTCATAGGGTGTCATCCCTTAGGATCTAGTGGGGAGGGCCAACCTCCCAAGACTATGCAGAGGAAAGTGGACATGTAGTAGGTAGATACAGAGGTTTTATAGACTCAGATGGAGCTTGAATTTAGATGGATTTAGGAGACTCATAGAGAGTTCGACTTCAGAGGGGGTCAGAAGGATCAGAGGGAGATTCAGTCGTTCAATGGGAGCCAACCTTTGGGTTTAGATGGGAGAGAGGCATCTTCCAGGATTGGTAGACATGTGTCATGGGTTAAGGAGGCCAGGTAGGAGGTTCATAGGTAGGATACCTTTAGAAGTTGTTTGCCCTCCATGGATGATCCCTTTTTTTTATTAGGTTTCACTACAGTGACAGAGGGAGTAGCCAATCGGGTGGATTAGAGTGCAACTGTGGTAATGGATCTAGTATGAGAGATAGAGGTACTCCCAATATGGGATACAACACTACTTCCAATGATGATGGAGGATGGAATGCATCCCTCATTAAGAGGGAGTGTTGATGATTTTGTAGAATCGATATGCATTCCCACTTGTATAGTGTGTTGAGAATACCTCCCTCGCTAAGAGGGAGTGTTGAAGTTTTGTAGCTTCAAACAAGGTTTTTCACATGACCCTAGTATTTGGTCATGTGGGAATCATCGTGGGCATCACATCACATTTTCATTTTGGTGAAAACATTCTTTGAATGAAGCCAGGGCTTCATGGGTTTTTTGATGGGATTTATGGGCTTGTGTAGGGGCTTCACACCTGCATAGAAACCCCAATTTCATGTTCATGTGTGGAGGCGATTCTATGATGACCCCTAAGGATTTTATATAAAGGAGAGAGGTCATAGTGACATTTCATATGGTGTAGAGAGTAGAGAAATGATGGATCTAACATAAGTGAGACTTCTCTTGTGCTAGAAGGCTTGGTGATTTCAGCAAAGAGAAATTCTTCATGGTGGAAAATCTATCCTAGAGGAGAGAAAATTTGTAGGGAGAGAATTGTATGGAAAGGTCCATACAGGTTTTGATATATGTACATAGGTTTTAGTGGGAACAATCACATATGTATGTGGGTTGCAATGGGAACAGTCACGTACCTACGCGGGTTGCAGTGGGAATAATCACGTACATATACAGGTTGCAGTTGGCACAATCACATATATGCAGGTTACAGTGGGAGAAATTGCATACATACGCGGGTTAGAGTAAGGAGAACCACATACACAATTTTCTGGGTAAACAACATGTTTGTACAGGATGAAAGATGATGTCAGCAGGTCATACAGGTGGTCTGCAGTAAATTTTTGGGTAGAAGATATTTCCAGGGATATTGTTGAGGTTTGGTTTTCTGATTTATATGGTTATTGGAGGACAAGGTTGTCCTCAAATTTTGGTGATATTTGTATTGGATGAGAGGAAAAGGTTTTCCTCAGATTTGGTGATATTGTAATGGTTGGGAGAGTTGGTTTCACCCACATAGTTTATTAAGTTAACAAGGTTACATAACTAAAATTTGTGTCTCATATGTGTTGATGATTCATCTCTGGTCCTTTGTGTTTTTGCTGCATATAATTTCAGTAAATAATTTTCAGTGTAAAATTATTCAGTGATAACAGCTAGGGTTTTAATGTTAGATCACTAGGACATAATTTTGATATCTAAAAATTAGTCACATAGAGTTGCATGTGAAAATTGAAAACCTCCTCAAGGACTTGAATTCGAAGAGGCAATCTAGTGCATCCTTCTGTTAGTTTTCAATTGACTCTTGCTTCTTCCAAACACCAAACTTGTCAGAATTTATAATTGCTTCAACTACCAATCCAACTCTCCTTAATTGATTGTGTGGCTCTATGTATATCTAAGTACGTCGGCAGGTAATGTTTTAATTTTTTTCAGGTGTAGGTTGGAATGTTGAGCAAGCTTCCTATTTTCTTCATTTAAGATTCTCAAATCCACCTCACTAATTCCCACTTGTGATATCATGGTTAATACTCAATTATTTTCTCTTCTCAGTCAATTTTTCGATGTTTTCTATTAATTAAAAACATAATTATATGCTTCATATGAAGTCTTATCATAATTGTAGTTATGGGGGAAATAGGGTGTTACATTCCCCTCCCTCTTAAACAAACACCATCCTCGGTGTTTAAAACACCATCTCTCTCTCTCTCTCTCTCTCTCTATATATATATATATATATATATATATATATATATATATATATANGAGAGAGAGAGAGAGAGAGAGAGAGAGAGAGAGAGAGAGAGAGAGAGAGAGAGAGAGAGAGAACTATACAAAAAACAAAAATGAGTATGCCACTCTCATGGCTTCTTCTAGTTTCCAAGTAGCCTCATTTTCTCCAAAGTGTTTCCATTGCACCTTGACCTACACGATGGATTGGTTCCAGATCAATATTTCTCTCACGTCTAGGATGCATTGAGGTTCAAATTGGAATTATCCCTTTGGTTCCACCTATATCACTATCCAATCGATGACATGATTAGAATCATGAACACATTTCTTCAACAAAGATACATGGAACACATTATGAGCTATAACAGTAGGTGGCAAACAAAGTCTATATGCTACTGGTCCCACTCTTTCCACAACTTCAAATGGTCCACAATATCAGGGTTCTAACTTAGCACATGTCCTTATCCTTAGGGAAATCCTATTGGGTTTCACCCTAAGATACACATGATCTCCCACCTTGAACTCTTTATGAGTTATCTTACTATATGCATAACTCTTTTGTCTGTCTTGGATTGTTTTCAAGTTATTATTTATCTTGATCATTGCTTGCTCCATTTCCTTCAATAGTTATGTTCCATGTGTGATATTTTCTAGTGGGCCATCCCAATTAATTGGAACATTTCACTTCCTTCCATACAAAACCTCAAATGGGATTGTCTTCAATGATTCCTGATAACCATTGTATATGAAAACTCTATGAGAGGCATATATTATTCCCACTACTTGGGTTGATGCATAACATGCACCCTCAACATGTCCTCTAACACTATGATCACTCTTTTGGTCGAACCATTTGTTTGAGGATGGTAGGTCATGCTAAATGCTAACTGTGTCCCCAAGCCTAAAAAAAACCTTTCCAAAATTTTGAAGTAAAATTTTCATTTCTTTATGAAATTATGGTCTTTGGTAGACCATGCACCCTAAAAATTTACTTCATAAAAATGTCAACAACGTCTATAGCCTTGAAAGTATATTTAATGGGAATGAAGTGAGATTCCTTGCTCAACTTATCTAATACTACCATAATTGCATCACGCTGCCTAACTATTTTTGGAAAACTAGTAATAAAATCCATGGACAATGTCTCCCATTTTCATTCTTGAATTTTCAAAGGCTACAATATTCCAGTAGGGTGTTTGTTTTCAACCTTGAATTGTTGACACTCTAAACATTTGGCAATGCATTCAACAATGTTTTTCTTCATTATTGGCCAATAATATAATTTTCTTATTGTTGTTACCATTTTCTGGTAACCATGATGACCCACATAATGTCTCTTATGGAATTCATCCATAATAAATTGCTTTGTCTCTCCTGAGTTTGGCATATACAACCTGTTGTTATAAAACAATATCCCATTAGCTATAAGTTGATACCCTTCATAATTGTTCTCTCTGGTTTCTTGCTACAATCCATTCTTACCTATTTAAAAATCTCATCATCTTGTAAGAAGGATTTAATCCTTTTCTTGATGTCATACTCTCTTACACTTTCTACTGCTAAGTGTATGGTCTACACATTCTAATTGAGTGCATCTGTCACTCTGTTTTCCTTTCCTTTTATATGTTTGATCTCAAAATAAAACTCGCTAATCAATTCCATCCACCTAGCCTATCTAGCGTTCAACCATGGTTGTTCAAACAAATACTTCATACCACAATAGTTTTTCATTATGACAAAACTCCTTCCAATTAAGTAATGTCTCCACATAGTCAACGCATGCACAATTGTTGTGAGCTCTAGATCATGAGTAACATACCATTTCTCATTCTCATTTAGCTTTCATGATTTATAACTAATCATGTGTCCCTCCTACATAACAAATACATCGATTCCCTATTTACAAGCATCAATACAAACCAAGAAATCCTTTTTAGGGTTTTAAATCTTCAAAATAGGGGTATTCGTCAAAATATGCTTCAACTGTTGAAATATGGCTTTACACTCTATTGACCATACAAATTTCTTCTCGTTCCTCTGTAATGAAGTAATACAATGACCAATCTTGGAAAATACCTTAATGAACCTTATATAACATTCATATAACCCCATGAATAACCTTACCTTCATCAAATTCCAAGAGGTAGGCCAATCCATGATTGTCTTGATCTTCTGGAAATCTATTGCCACTCCTTTTGCTAAGATTCTGTGGCCCAAATACTAAATTTAATTATGAAAGAAGTCACATTTTCTGAAGTTATTGTACAATTGGTGATCTTTTAACACTTGTAACACCATTCTAAGATGTTCTTCATGTTTCTCCTTAGTCATGGAATACACCAAAATATCATCAACAAACACTAAGATAAACTTACCCAAATATTTGTTGAGAACACTATTCATTAATCACATGAATGTAGATGGTGCATTGGTAAGCCCAAATGGAACCACCACAAACACATAGTGTCCATACGTTTTTATAAAGGCTCTCTTATGAATGTCTTCATTATTGATCCTAAATTTATGATATCCATATCTTAAATCAATCTTAGAGAAAATTACAGCTCCTCTGAGCTGATCGAAAATATCATCAATCCTCAGTAATGGATACTTACTCTTGATGGTCATCTTGTTCAATTTTTTGTAGTCAATGCACATGCACAATTTACCATTCTTTTTCTTCACAAACAATTCTAGTTCTCTCCATGAGGACATACTTGTCCTAATCTACCCTTTATCCAACATCTCTATCAGTTGTACTTTCAGCTCCACCAATTCTAGTGTGCTAATATGATAGGGTACTTTTGATGATGGTATCACTATAGTCACAAGATATATTGAAAAATCAAGATCCATCTTAGGAGGAATTCTAGACACTTCCTTTGGAAACACATCCTTAAATTCCCACATGACTGGGTGATCTTCAGCCTTCAACTCCTTATTTTCTATTGAATTGAGCACTTATATTGCATACAAGGGGCATCCTTTTCTACTAAATTTCTTGAGCTGTAATGTTGATATTTGTCTAACTAAAATTGTCTTCTAAATGCCTTGCAAAACTCTTGTAACTCCCTCTTCATCATCACACTCTAAGGCCTTCTCATAACAATTCATTTTTTCTTTGTGAACTGCTAACTACTCCATTCTTAACAACACATCATATGATCCTAGAGGTAGGATATTCAACGCTGCTTGAGCATGCATTCCACTCCTTTCAAATAGCCAAGCCTCTATTACCTATGCCACTTTTCTCTTTATCCATATGGCTAACTGAGCCAACTATGTCTTTGCATGTTTATTTCTCTGTAAGGAACATGCCTCAATAATTTGAGGGGAGATATAACTAAGGTTAGATCTAGGCTCAATTAAAATAGAGATGGATTTCTTGGAAACAATAAATTTCATATCCACTACAGAAGCTTAGTGGTATTCTGACCGATTTCACATGACTGCATATATTATAGGCACACTTTTGGCCACATCATTGACCGTAGTATCCTACTGAACATGATAAATACTTTTGTTGTCATGCTGTCGTTGAGGGAAATCTCTTAAAGGAGATGCCTCTCCATAACCCCAACATTGTAGAGGTCCCTTCTTTGGTTCTTTTGGTCTTTCTATCACCTATTTTGTTGGTCTGTTTCCACTTTGAGATGGAAAATTCTATTGATGCATACTACTGCTCAGTTGAACAAACTAAGGAAATTTCTTCGGATTCTTATATGGAAATGATTCGAATCCCTTCTTCTGGAATCCACTCTTATCTTTTCCTTTTCGATCCTCAAAAATATCTTTCTTATTCTTATATTGATCATAACAACACTTGGCCTTCCTAATTGTGTCCTTCAATTTTTAGGATCATCAAAATCAATTATGTCTTGATAGGACCGTGGCAACCCACTAAGAAAATGATGTATCCTTGATTTCTCATCCTTGAGGTAAGGGACATACCTCAACAACTCTAAAAATATATTAGCATAGGCATCCATGGTAAGTTGTCCCAACTTAAGTTCATGGAATTATTTGATCTTCCCATCAAAGAACTTCTATGATAGGTAACCCTTCCCAAAATACTTATCAAACTGCTTCCAAGTTAGCTTTGTCTCTTTCAACCCTTTAAATTCATTTAGGTATTCCCACCATATGGAAGCTCCTCCATTCAAGTTAAATATGGAAATATTTTCCTTTCTATTTTCTGAGTAATTATGTACCCATAAATAATTCTTCATCCCTAACAACCAATCCTTAGCTTCTTCTTCATTCTTGATTTATCCATAAAAGGTAGGTGTCTTAGTCTTCTTAAATTATTTAGCTAGAGAACTCTTTGAATGTCTATTTTTCTTCTTCTTCATGTTGGGAACACTCAACTCAGTTTCATTTCTAGATATCTCCTTAGAAGTAGACTTCCCACTGGATGACTCTATGGAAATACTTCCACCAGGTCTGCTTTTCTTTGCATCCTGATGCCTCTTCTTGGAAGAACTCCTTCCTACATTGCTATGACTTAGCCTATGTTTTTGGGAACCTGAAGAGGTTTTCAACCTCCCTGAGTGTTGAAAATATGCCTGGCTAGTGGTTGGACCTTACTGTAGATGATTTTGAATTTATGAAAATATTTGCAATAGCACTGCATTCAACTCTGCCTACTCAACCCGAGCTTTCATGACCCTCTCATTGTCTTACTTTAGACTTTTGACAGTGGCTACCAAGTCTGTAGGTGTTTCTCTAGCCCTATGACCATCAGATTCCTCATCTCTGAGATGTGAGGTGTATTCCATGTTACACTACACCATTCACCCCTACTTTCCTTTTTTAGTACGTCCTACATGCTAAAACAACAAAACATTGTTAGTTACTACATTAACAATTATTTTAAATGTGCATTCTTGGAAATATAAAGGTGTTTTAAAACATTCAAGTGGTCTCGATGACCCATTCAAGAATAAAGTTTGAAATTTTCTCTAATACCACTCTATAACACACCCAACACCATAAAACTCTTAGGCTAGTGGAATCTTCAATTTTCTTCTATTTCCTCATGGTAAGTATTCGAGTTTACTCTCCCTAGTTTCGGTTGATCACTAGTTAAGTGAGGAATTATCTTATCACAATATTTACTGCGTTAAATATTACTTTTACTACATCCAACGTACCAATGAAATACCTCTTTGGAGTTTGCTACAATGACTATGGACTATATGACCTCAACTAGATGGTTATAATTACTTCTTGCCACCAGATCAATGACCTGTAGTGGTTTAGACTCCTCCCCATTGGAATACCAGATTCCCAAGATCAACATCCTCTATGATGGCTCCATTTCGATGGATCGTTCCCAAGGATACAAATATCCTCATACTCAGATGGCCAATGGACCCAATCCCCTCGGTTCTTCTACTTACACGATGACTATCACCCATTTCTTCAACTGCTCGTTAGGTGATATCGTGGGACCCACGACCATCCTATAACTAAGATTTACGTTCTTTCCATCACTGATGTATGCTATTAATTCACTCTCGAATTCCTCCTCCATCATAGTGCATCTACCCCTATGACATGAAACACCCTGATCAACCCCTTCTAATAACACATGCTTCGACAGATCTAACAATCCTCATTCACTTCATTTGACGATCAGGATTCTCTCGGGATTTACAACTACACGACAGTTAAGGTTCTTAAGCCTTCCTCCTCAAATCTAATTATAAGAGATCCAACGAATAAGATATTATTGGACACATCCCGATGGATCGATGGTCCTCAGACTCCATATTCGTCAGACTCCCATCACCTTCCCTCTCTCCAGACCTACAACAATCTTCCTCTCGAAAGACTTACACATGACATCAATGGTCATTGTTTTTTCTTCCGATCCTTTGATAGATCATTGAATCTTGTTGACTTGGATCCATCCTGATAGGAGTCCATTTTTAACCTTACTCTATGTCACTATGATGGTATCACCATCCAACCAATGGTTAGGACCTGTCCTCTCTGCTAGATCAACGACCATAAATACTCTCGACCTAAAACGTATGTTTTCTTTCGAGTAATATCCTGATTCAGGACTTAATCGTTCATGGTGTCTCTAAGCACGTCCATCAAGGTTCTACTAGACATTCTTGGTCTCTCTCCTTCACTCTGAACTTTCTAAGGAATTTTCATCTCAAAACTTCGATGAATATTTGCATATCCTGCAAACTTTCCATTTCAAAAGGATTGTAGTTTTAACAGGGATACACTCCATGTTATCACCACTTACTGTTTATTCAAGGTTATCAGGTCATTAGTGAAAAAAACCATACACATGCCATTTTACTCAGGAATCCAACCATTCCTTCATACATTCACATTTATCATACAAACCACAAAAAAACATGTTTGCATCACTAAACATAAATAAAACAGGATAAGTTAAAACACTTATTTGTTCAATGGAGTATTAACCAACCAACTGACTGAGGAAGCCTTTCTTCATAACTATAGGCTATGTTGCAATACTCCTTTCTATATCATTCCACCCATGTACCAAGACATGATACCATAAGGGGATTGATTAAGTTGACTTCCCAACTAGGAAAATTGCCTAGGAAGGTTACTCTCCTTCACTCCACAAGAAACAACAAAAGTTTCCCTCTTCCCACTCAGCTCAAGACCTCCACGGGTTTATCATGTACCTTTGCAATTGGATTTCCTCTGTACAATGGAGTCCCTTCTCTGCTTCACATTTCCTTAGCGATATCCCCTTACCAGTGTTGATTTATTTCCTGTAAGAACCAATATGTGACCCTCTATTTATCCAGTCAAGATTTGGGTCTTCTTTGTTATAGGGTGGACATTAATTCCTTGGGAAAGTTTCCTAATTTCCCCACGGAACACTTCTTGACATGTCTATTACTCATAGAGACACACGTGAGTATCCTCCTCACCACATCATTTACCTATGAGTCTGGAACTCACTTATTCACCATGATTCTCTATGATAGCCCATCCACCTCTTCTCAGGTTACTAAAATCTTCTTGAGTGCGTTCACCTTAACTTTTGTTGTGTTCCCTTCACTCTCTCTCTATGTCTACTGATATGTTCATATGCATGGTGTTTTTCCACCTTTGGTATCTTATTCCACACACTCCTTTGGATTCCCATGACTATTGTGAGATATAAACTCCATTTAGGGACCCAAATTCAAAGGGACAATCTAGTGTGTCTTTTCGTCATTTCTCAATTGACTCTTTCTTCTTCCAAACACCAAACATTTTAGTAGTTATAATTACTTCAACCACCAATCCAACTCTCCTTAATTGATAATGTGGCTCTATGTAGATCTAAATACATTGGCAAGTGATGTATTAAATGTTTTAAGGTGTAGGCTTGAATGCTGAGCAAGATTCCTATTTTCTTCATTGAATCTTCTCAAATCCACTTCACCAGTCCACCTCACCAATTCCCACTTGTGATATCATGGCCAATACTCAAGGATTTTCCCTTCTTAGTGAGTTGTCTCATGTTTTCTATTAATCAACAACATAATTACATTCTTCATGATCACATTATATGAAGTCTTAGCATAATTAAAGTTACGGGGGAAAACAAGGTGTTATGTTAGTAATGTTTTTGGTGCAAACCCTGGTTAAGGAAATGAATAGCGAAAATTTTAAGGATACCTAATAATTTTAAAGTATATAAACCTTGGTGAATATTATAATTCTTAAAATTCCAACAATGTCAAGAGCGTCTTGGCCTAGTAAGTGAAATAGGCATCCAACATAGCCCCCATCGGGGTTCAAGTCCTATCAGTGACATGGTTGCGCTTGTGTCTATGAATTCATGCCAATGCATACAAAAATCAATTTGGGCTAGGTGCAAGTCCTAGGTTCCTTTGAAGGAATAGATACCCCCCCACCCTGCCTCCCCTTGACAGGAAAATTTTAGGGGCTAAAGTTTCCCTTGGGCTAATTTTTCCATGATTTTTTCCAAAAGGATTCATCAATTTCCCATTTTTTTTAAATGATTCACACAAATTATACACGATAAAAAAAATTTACTCTAAAAGTCGACAATTTTTTTTAGAAACTATATAAAATCATTATAAATTTGAATATTTTCACAAAAATATTGCCAAACATTTTATAGTTGGCATTTTAATAATTAATAAGACCACAAAGGTTTCTACACTTTAACATAAGTATGGATCCTTAAAAATTTCCTTGTAGACCCCACTCTTGATTACTTAGCCAAAGAGCAACCTATGACATTGAATACATCATAATAGGAAGTTCAATGAAAAAAAATTGACAGTTATAAAATGTTTGGCTATATTTTTCTAAAATTATTCAAATTTATAAGGATTTTATATAGTTTCTATAAAATTTTGGCTATTTTTAAGTAAAATAATTTTATCCTATAGAATTTGGGTGAATTNGGGGGAAAACAAGGTGTTATGTTAGTAATGTTTTTGGTGCAAACCCTGGTTAAGGAAATGAATAGCGAAAATTTTAAGGATACCTAATAATTTTAAAGTATATAAACCTTGGTGAATATTATAATTCTTAAAATTCCAACAATGTCAAGAGCGTCTTGGCCTAGTAAGTGAAATAGGCATCCAACATAGCCCCCATCGGGGTTCAAGTCCTATCAGTGACATGGTTGCGCTTGTGTCTATGAATTCATGCCAATGCATACAAAAATCAATTTGGGCTAGGTGCAAGTCCTAGGTTCCTTTGAAGGAATAGATACCCCCCCACCCTGCCTCCCCTTGACAGGAAAATTTTAGGGGCTAAAGTTTCCCTTGGGCTAATTTTTCCATGATTTTTTCCAAAAGGATTCATCAATTTCCCATTTTTTTTAAATGATTCACACAAATTATACACGATAAAAAAAATTTACTCTAAAAGTCGACAATTTTTTTTAGAAACTATATAAAATCATTATAAATTTGAATATTTTCACAAAAATATTGCCAAACATTTTATAGTTGGCATTTTAATAATTAATAAGACCACAAAGGTTTCTACACTTTAACATAAGTATGGATCCTTAAAAATTTCCTTGTAGACCCCACTCTTGATTACTTAGCCAAAGAGCAACCTATGACATTGAATACATCATAATAGGAAGTTCAATGAAAAAAAATTGACAGTTATAAAATGTTTGGCTATATTTTTCTAAAATTATTCAAATTTATAAGGATTTTATATAGTTTCTATAAAATTTTGGCTATTTTTAAGTAAAATAATTTTATCCTATAGAATTTGGGTGAATTGTTTTTGTATCTGGTATATTACAAGTGGTATCAGAGAACTTTCCTTGGCAGAAATTATGGGTAATTTTTTTTCAGGGTAGAGACATATTCCGACATCTTTAAGCCATAGAGATATGTCATTACGTGCATAAACCCATGGTTGAGAGATTCATACACGCAGGAAATACAAGTGGTTCTTAAGCGCACATCTATTGGCCACCCTTGTAACCCCTGTTGGTACCCCTTCGAGTGGTAGCGCATCAGACAACACCTGTGTACGAAGCCGCCTAGATTTCTCGAAGCCCTCTTTAGATAAACCTATTGGCCACCTGACTGCTATAGTGCCACCGAGAACAACACTCGGGAAGATACTCTCTAGTATCTGGGTAATTGGGTAGTACGACTAAGGGTGCAATCTATCCTCCTTAGTTAGTGGCCTGAGATATTGGGCCGAGTACTACTGTTGGACCCTGCACATATATCAGAGAGCTATAGCACAGGTAAAACCCTTGTCTATAGAACCCTTGAATACCTAACCCTTGGGGACAACAACATAAACAAATCAAAATAGACAAGATCTATTGCCATGCAACTGTGTTTGGGTTTCCAAGTAACTACACATTTCTTCTTGGTTAAGAATTTGGGCATTTCATCACTGCAGTATTCTTTAGCTGGAGTATAACTCCGCAGGTGTAAAAAAAAAAAAAGTCTGGAATTTTTTTCACCATTATTTGAGACCTATTCCATTGGATTCATCTCTTCGCCCTTATCACATTCATACATATCATTTGTCAGAAAAAAAAATGACCCCACCCACCCCTTTTCGGTTCCCTTGTCCTCATGGCCCATAACCGTAGCCAATACTTTGAAACTCACTTCAATACCTTGCAATCTAGTCTCACCGAGACCCAACAAGAAGTGAAACAACTTAGTGCCAATGTTGTCGCCATCAATACAACCATGCAGTCCTCAATGGAGGAAATCAAACAAGGCCTGACCACCCAACTTGAATCTGTCTTTTCGTCACTCTGCACCAAGCTTCATATCCCTACAGATAGACCTTCCTCTGACTCACCCCCACATACTGAAGGTGAACATTCCTCTCATTCCCATAACTTTCAGCACCATTAGTTTCAACGTGACCTACGCCTTCCGTGGGTGGATGTGACCAAATTTGATGGCTCGGACCCCATTGTTTGGGTAACCCAAATGGAACATTATTTCTCTCTATATGGAATTATAAATGACTTAGCCAAACTCTGGTATGGTGTTCTCCATCTAGATCAAGAGCATTGGCAATGGAGAAAAACTTCCTGTCAAGGGTATATTGCTTAGACACACTTTGTGGCAGAGATTTATGAATGCTTTGACATTGAAACCAACCATTTGGGCCATTTGACAAAGTTGAAACAATCAGGAACAGTGGAAGACTTTATAGCTTCCTTTGAGTGCCTGGCTTTTCGGACAGAGGGCATGCCTGATGCCATTTTCTAAGAGTGTTTTATCAGTGACCTCAAGGATGAGATTCGGGCCCATGTCCTCATGGCTCGGCCTCAGATTTGGGTGGAGGCTACTAAAAGAGCTAAAGAAGCACAACAGATTGTATCTTCTCAAAACCAAAAACCCTCCTTTATCCCTCGCCCTGAACCAGTAAATCCCAATACTCCCTCCGCTCCACTAAAGATCCAAAAATTGACCAAGGCTGAAATGGCTGAACACCAACTCAAAGGCCTTTGTTATAATTGTGATGAAAAATATTTCCCAGGCCACAAGTGTAAGGAACAAAATCTTTTTATGGCCATCTCCGAGGATATTTCAAAAGAGGATGTTGAAACTCTCCTTGTGTCTGTGTCACCTAAAACCACTGACATAACCCCTCCCTCTGACCCTCTCAAAGTAGAACCGATCATTTCCCTCAATGCTCTCACTGGCTTCTCCGCCCTTCAAACCCTCAAGCTAATTGGTTACATCAAGCATCAGAAGGTCATCATTCTGGTTGATAGTGGAAGCACCCATAACTTTATTCATCGCCACATTGCCCAAGAAACTCATTGCTACATCCATGCCATCAATAATTTCCAAATCATGATTGCCAATGGTGGCTCAATGAAATGTGGATGGCGTTGTGAAAATGTGTGACTCCAAATTGGTGACTACCACCTGAAATATCATATGTTTGCTATCGACATGGGGGGTTGTGACATTGTGTTGGGTGCAGACTGGCTAAGGACTTTGGGTCCCATTCTCATGGATTCTAAGGAATTAATCATGAAATTCAACCAGGAGGGCCACCAATATAAGTTCCAAGGCATCACCGTCGGTTCACCTAAGATCATTAGTTCCCATCGCATGGAAAAGTTGCTCAAAAAAGGTCATTCTGGTGTTATTTCCCAACTCCATGTCATACAAGACAAAGAGACACCCTCGGTGCCACAAGACCTTCAAGCCATCCTTTCTCAACATCAAGTGGTCTTTTCCACTTCCCAGGGACTCCCTCCTTCTTGTGGTGTTCATGATCATTCCATTCCCCTTGTATCTAGAAGCCTTCCTCCCAATATCCGCTCATATCATCACCCCTTTTCCCAAAAAAATGAAATTGAGAAAATGGTCCAAGAACTCCTTAATACAGGCTTTATCTGCCCTAGTATGAGCCCCTACTCTTCTCCTATGGTCATGGTCCTGAAGAAAGAAGGTTCTTGGAAAATGTGTCATGACTTCCGTGCCCTCAACAAACTTACCATTAAAGACAAATTTCCCATTCCTGTCATTGATGACCTCTTGGATGAATTGAGTGGCACCCAATTCTTTACTAAACTTGATCTTCGTTTGGGCTACCACCAGATACGTATGAAAGAGGTAGACATTCCCAAAACTGCCTTTAGAACTCATGAGGGCCACTATGAGTTTTTGGTCATGCCCTTTGGCTTGTGTAATGCCCCCTCCACCTTCCAAAGCCTCATGAATCATGTCTTCTGTCCTTTTCTCCATCATTTTGTCTTAGTTTTCTTTGATAATATCCTCATCTATAGCAAAACCTGGATAGACCATCTTGCTCATGTGGATCGAGTTCTCCATCTACTCTCTCAGCACCAACTTTTCCTGAAACACTCTAAATGTGCTTTTGGTGCCTCAGAAGTAGAATACTTGGGTCATCTGGTTGGCAAGGATGGCGTCAGGGTGGATCCAAAAAAGATTGAAGATATGTAAGACTGGCCTCACCCAAAGACTCTCAAAAGCTTGCATGGATTTATGGGCTTAACAGGTTATTATCGCAAGTTTGTTAAGAATTATGGAAAGATTGCAACACCTCTCACTGCTCTTCTAAAAAAGAACTCTTTCGCTTGGACTCCAGCTGCTACTCAAGATTTTCAAACCTTGAAGATGGCCATGTGCACCATTCCAGTTCTGTCCCTTCCTGATTTCACAAAGACCTTTGTCTTGGAATGTGATGCCTCAAGGAAAGGAATTGGTGTTGTCCTTATTCAAGAGGGTCGACCTTTGGCCTTTACCAGCAAGAAACTATCTGAAAGAAATCTGGGAAAATCAATCTATGAAAAGGAAATGTTGGCTATTCTGCATGTCGTTGATCTGTGGTGCCCTCATCTATTGGGGAAACGTTTCCAAATTAAGACAGACCATCAAAGCCTCAAGTATTTTTTGGAGCAACACATTTCTTCCCCGGAGAATCAAAAATGGGTGACTAATCTCTTTGGATATGATTATGAGATCATTTACAAGAAAGGCAAAGACGATGTGGTGGCAGATGCACTTTCCCAAAAATATGAAGATGAAGGATCCATTTTTTCTCTTTCCTTCATTGTACCAGATTGGCTCCAAGCCGTTCGCCATGAATGGCTACAAGATCCCAAAAGTTTGCATCTGATCCAACAATTGCAGTCCAATTCTCCAGCTTCTCGAGGGTACTCTTGGCTCCATGATGAGCTTCGATGCAAAGTCCGTTTGTATTTAAGTAAACATTCAAAGCTTAAATCCACGATACTTTCTGAGCTTCATGCTACACCCACAACAGGGCACTCGGGGTTCACTAAAACCTATGACAGGGTCAAACATTCTTTTTTCTTGGATGGTATGAAACATGACATTCATAAGTTTGTCCTTGAATGTGATGTGTGTCAACGCAACAAGGGAGAAACAGTCAAATATTCGGGCACACTACAACCTCTTCCGATTCCACCTGCTTTTTGGAAGGATATCTCTATGGATTTTATTAGAGGCTTACCCAAATCGGGAAATAAATCAGTCATCATGGTGGTTGTTGATCACCTTTCCAAGTATGCTCATCTCTGTGCTCTTCAACACCCGTTTCCAACATCCACGGTGGCTCAAATTTTCATGGATCAGGTCTTCAAGCTTCATGGCATTCCACACTCTATTGTTTCTGATCGCGACCCAACTTTCACAAGCAATTTTTGGCAAGAAATGTTCAAGATACAAGGCACCCAATTGCATCTTAGTACAACTTATCATCCCCAGACTGATGGTCATACGGAAGTTGTCAATAAGTGTTTGGAAACATATTTGAGGTGTTTTGCCTCGGAAAATCAAAATCAGTGGGCTCAATGGTTACCCCTAACTGAATGGTGGTACAACACTTCATACCATATAGATACACACATGACTCCTTTTGAAGCGGTCTATGGACAGAAGCCACCTTCAGTTTTCTCATACTTACCTGGTGTCTCAAAGGTCTAGGTGGTTGACCAAACACTTACAGTTCGAGAGGCTATTCTCTGTACCCTCAAAGAGAATTTGGTCATGGCACAGAATCACATGAAGGAACAAGAAGATCAAGGTCACTCTGAACGTCAATTTGCAGAAGGGGATAAGGTGTTTCTTCGATTGCAACCTTACAAGCAAACTTCCCTCAAGGCCGAGCATTGTCAGAAGCTAGCACCCACATTTTATGGTCCTTATACCATTCTCAAGCATGTGGGACAAGTAGCCTATCAGTTATCTTTGCCCAGTCATTCGAAGCTACATCTTGTTTTTCATGTTTCATTCTTAAATAAGGTGATTGGAACTAAGTGCCAAATTCAAACCAACCTTCCTGAGTTAGCTGAAGAAGGATCCATTTGGCTACAACCACAAGCAGTTTTGGACCAGGGTGAGCATCACTTGTGTCAGAGAACCATCAAGGAAGTGTTAGTCCAGTGGAAAGATACAACTCTAGCAGATGCCACTTGGGAACCAACTACCATTCTGCAACAATTTCCACATCTCAAGCCTTGAGGACAAGGTTGTTTTTAAGGGGGAGGACATGTTAGGGTCCTAACCCGCACATAGGTAGAACAATATATTCGGATGTAATAAAGGTCAATATTAATAAGGCCTTGCAAGAAAATAGAATAAGTCGAATGTAAGAAGACCTAATAGAAGCTTCCGCTTCTAGAAGGATCTTCCTCTAGATGCTTCTTTTGATAGACATATTTAGTATAAATAGGAGTCGAGGGTATGAGAACCCTAGCTTGGATATTATTGTAATAGAGCTCTTCTCAACTGGAGGTTGCCCCCTCGAAGAGGCTCGTGAACATTGCTTTCAGAATCAAAGTGTTATTTCTGTTGTTATTTTTATATCATTTCAGTGCAATTGTGGTGATTGTTCTTGTTATATTGTTGTTATTCTGCCATTTCTAGCATTTTATTTATGTTCTGCATACTTTTTATATCTGGTATATTACATCTTCAATGTTTTCCTTATAAGTTAGGAGATTTAATTTACTATTTAAATCTTTTAAGAAAATGTCAAATTTACTTTTGTCAAAGCGCAAATTCCTTTTATTATCAGAATTCTCTTCAATGACGCTCCTATGCACGGAAAAGTTTAGAGTTAGGGTTAAAGGTTTATGATCATAGTCAGGCTCATGGTCATTTAAAAGGTCAAAAGTTGCTATTTGGTTGGAAACAGGGATATCAGATATCACATAATCTACAACACTACTACCTAGCCCATGAATATAAGTCATCTGGTTGGATTTTGGCCACTTCATTACTTCATTGCAAATTATTAGGTCTTGAGGGGTGCAGAGCTTAACCAACTCAGTACCAAACAAATTCTCAATTAGGTCTTCAGAGCTTCTTTTGTAGCTTTTAGATAAAACAAGGTCCTCATCTAGACATAAAGAATTATGGTTGGAATCAATAATTAAAAGAGTAGCTTGTTTAGTTATAGTCTTAACATTAAATTCTCGTAGCAGGAGGATATTACCTTCATTTTTCAAACTATAAATATCTTGTTCTAAATTATTATAGGGACAATTCTTATCTAGATTATTTTTCTTATAAAAAGTAGAAGTAATAGGTGCAAAATAGAAAATTGCTATATACATCTTCTTAGCATTGGTGTCTGACATTTCTATCCAAATGTTCTGATTGAGAGGGTAATATTATGAAGTTGAATGTGAGGAGAAATGCTCTTTCTAATATAGCAAGATATGCCTCCTATCCCTCTAAAGTGGGATTTTTTGTTCCATGCTGACCACAAGACAAATCCTTCTATGCTAGGGACCTTAGACTCATCATGCTCCGAAGTTTGGGCTAGAGAGATAATATCAATATCACTCCGGATCCAACTTATCATAAGACCTTTGCACCATGGAAAGCCAAGACAATTCCAAAGCCAAGACAATTCCAAAAAAGGATTGCGAGTGTCCCAAATTCCTATTTATTATTATCCTTCTTTTTCGATTTCTAATTATTTCCCATTTTCCTTCTTTTCAGATTTCTAATTATTGCTCATTTTCCTTCTTTCTTGACTTATTTTACCTTTTAAACTTCCTTTCTTAATTAATACAAAAGAAATAATCAAATTCTTTACCAAAAAAATTAAATTCTTTCCTAAATTTTTAAAATTGTTCATAAATAAATTTCTTATTTTTACACAAGTGATGAGGGTTGGAAAGTGGAAAATTGTATATAAAATAACAAAAAATAATTTTCAATAAATAAAAAATATGATGAAAGTAAATTAAAATTGAGAATTTGGAAGATTTGTTTAATCAATTATTAATTGTATTATTTTTGGTATAAAGTTAAAAAACAAAAATACAAATTTTATAATTGTATTATTTTTGGTATAAAGTAAAAAAAAAAAATACAAATTTTAATAAACATGGATGAAAAGACATTATTTTCAATATAAAATATCTACTTATAAAATATATATAGTAAAATATAGAGAAAAAAACCTTATTTTCAAATTTTTAGCATGAAAATGGTCATTTGGTTCAATTTGTCGGGTTAACTCCGATATGTTTCCCCTAGCCTCCTGGTTGGCAAAACCGATTATGCCTCTCGGTCGAGAAGAAAGCGGGTCAATATCGTAATCACATATATAAATATTGGCTCAATGTATCACAAATATCTACTTATAAAGTATAAGTAATAAAAAAAATAAAAATAATAATAAAATGTGTATGAAAAAACATTATTTTCAATATAAAATATCTACTTGTAAAATATATAAAAATTATAGTAAAACATGGATGAAAAAACATTATTTTTAATACAAAACATCTACTTATAAGGTATATATATATATATAATAAGCATTGCTAAGATAAGAACAAATTCTCACGAGCTCCATAGTGAAACTGGGCGTTGGTCAATTCCTAAAACACCATGGGATGAAAGAGTGTGTCACCTTTGTGACACTAAGAAGGTTGAAGATGAAAAACACTTTCTCT
>ML798045.1:274722-295249 GCA_009831015.1 Picea engelmannii | reverse complement strand
GTGTGTGAGAGAGACAGGGTTGTAGAGAGGGAGAGAGATATGGAGGGAGGGATATGGGGGGGGGGATATTTGAGTAGAGAGGGAGAGGGAAAGAGGGAGATAGTGATAGAGAGGGGGGTGGATAAAGGGAGAGAGAGAGAGGGGAAGATAATTTGTTCTTATAAATGGGATATCAATGTGGTCTCATAATTTGTTATTATCTCGAGACTCATAGTATAACACTCTCCCCCTCAATCCAATTATGAATAATTTTACCAGTAAGGAAACAATAACTAGTATCATCTTCAATCTAAAATTTATGAACTAAGATTCGATGAATATATGCCTGAAAAATCACCAATATCTCAATGTTGAATACTTCATCCCAAAGTGAACAACTTCCATGTCTGAACATTCCCATTTTTTTTTATTTGAGGAGACCAGTTGCTATGTTGGAATTCCCAATTGTTGATTGATTGTGATAGGAATTCGAATCTTGGAGCTTTGTTATCATCATTTGATATATGATATACCCCATTATTAGGTTCAAGGTGAGAATTTTTTTAAGTTGGTTGATAATATCCAAGCTAAAACGTCTAACACAATGGCTTGATAGAAAATAATTGTTGGACTTCAAGGTTGATTAAATGAAAGAAAATATGATTACAAGAGTGTTATGCATATTTCAAAAAACATATGTGAAAACTTCGTACAAGTGAAAATTATAATTACAAGATATTTTTCTGATTGATAACCATTTTTCCCATTTTTTCTATTGCAAGGATTACAACCAAGGAGCATCTTCATCACCTTCACTTCATCATTGGCTCTTTAATGGCCTCCCATGGAACACTACCATGAAATTATCACACCCTTAAGACCAGAAGAGCTCTAATATTATCAAAATCTTTTCACCATGGCTCTGATACCATGCTAAGAATTGAGCACAAACAAAACGAGATAATAAATGGTGAAAAATTCCTTAAGCCACTCTGATGTTCATTGTATTGATTTGATGGTATGAATTTGTAGTACATAGATTGACCATATCTAGATATATATCTCATTGACAACTCGTCAATGGATCATGAAAACACCTCATGAATAGATGATGTTTACAAATCATATCAATGTGGTCTTAGAATTTGTGATTGTATCAGGACACACAATTTAACAACATATCCCAATTTATAAAATTGGGGTTTGAAACCTTCTAGATCCATTTTGAGATATCAAATGTTATTTTGGGGGGTCAAAACTTTCCCATAATTAGCTTGGACCCCATGATGCTATTATACACATCGATAACTTTCCAATGATGTGAACATCATGTCAATCAGAGCTCTTATGCAAAATTGATTCCTCCCACAACTTGACCTATCATGTTGACCACAATGGTAAAAGAGGATTCCGCATCATTCCTGTTACTCATTCATATGGGGCTATCCATGTGAGGAATTTAAATAATATTATAGAAGTTCCAAAACCTTATCACAATTGATGTTTGAGGAAGTCAGAACCCTAAACCTAGAGGGCTATGAAACTATGTTAAATATTGGGCCGCTAGGAGGAGAAAGGGTTCCATTCTGTGTTGTATTTTGTTCCATAATAGAGCAAAGAAACTCAGAGTGGGAAAAACATAAATCATAATAGAGGGGGTTAGTGTTCGATAGTAGTCTAACAAGCCATAGGTATTAGGTGAATCCATAGAGAGTTCCCTATCCTTTGTACTTGCATTATTTTCATACCAAAGAAAAAAGGGTAGAGGAGGACCACCTTCTAGCTAGGTTTTCTCCCTTAAGTGTTTACCACAACAAAAAATTGTGTTATTTTATGGATGGCGTGTGATTTTATTTTACTTTTCTCTACTTTTTGCATTTAAGATATTTCATGCATAAGAAAAAAATCAAGAACTAAAGATTCTGGAATCTAAAGGAATTTAACCTTCACACTATAAATTTAAGTTTTATTTATCACATCTGTTGTGATGAACTGTTCCAGTGGAATATCCATGATAGTTTACGGATCATGGAGAGTAACATTTCTTGAGAAACACAGGAGATATGTCAGTGATCATGTTGAAATTAACAATCATTATATTTTTCAATTAATTATCATTTTATTAATATTAAAATTAAAACCATTAACAAAACCGACCTACAAATAATTAATTAATTGACTTTCATCAACTCATAAATTAATAAAACTAGAAAGTATATTCTCTCTTCACAATTTCATAATAATGGACAACGTTTTCTTGGTCTAAAATGTCAATAAAATGAATATGACTATGACTCATCTAGAATACTCTATCAATGATACCAATAATGAAAGTCTTCGAAATGAAATTTACATCTTAGTTTCCATTTCCATAACCCTTATTATCTTCCTCACCTAGCATGATAATAGTGTTGTTCTCAACAAAATATTTTTATCTCATATCATATGATGAACCACCAATCCCTATACTACACATTTGGGTAAAATAATAAAGATCCTTTTCATCTAACATTTTTCTATACTTAATGCATATTAATCCAATATCACAAAATTCCTCTACAATACTCTAGTCAGAGGTATTCCACCACTTGCACTTGAAAATAACACATTATAATGTTGAAAATCGAATTACATGATCTCATGTATCTTTCCAACATGACCATTGTGCCCAAGAAAAACAAAAAACATGTCGTACATAGATTAGTTAACCAGATGCACTGTAAGAAGCGAACAAATAGGGATTTCTGACTCAGTGTGCAGATAGGATATTGTGAAATGGACAATATAATTCTAGACTTGGGATCCGATGTAAATTTTATCCTGAGACATACTTGAGAGATAATGGGCCAACCAAATATGATTCGGTCTCCTATTCAACTGAGACTAGAGAACCAATATAATATCGTTCCAGTTGGAAGGTTAATAGGAGTAAATGTCAATATTGATGAAGTGCGCAATGTACAAGACTTCGAAGTGATTGCCATAGTAGATGGAAATACACATTATCCAACACTCTTGGGACTTCATTGGGAATTCGATAATCTGACTATCATTGATCTAAAGAAGATACATATGGTATTTGAAGTGGATGAATTGAATGTTACTATGCCATTAGACCCTACTGAAGTAAGAAGGTATGTAGAACCAACCGAGAGAAAAGAACTTCATAATATATATAATATGAATACGTGCATGGATGATTATGTGAATCCTACAAGTAAAGGTGTACTTACTTGGAGGAGTATCAGTTCATGCATGTCTGAGTCAGAAGAGGATCTAGAAAATTAGAAACAAAGGTTGCATGAATTGTCGACACAAAAATGTGCTAGGATTACTTGTGCATTACAGTGGATTGGAACTATAATAGTTGAAACTCCAAGGTATGATGGATTAATTGAGGTAGTTTGTTTTATAAAAGAGTTGGAGTTGCAGATATCAGATCAACATAGACTACTAGATTTGGATGTTGCGCTGAAAGCATCCCCTGTGAAATGGTGGGCTACACATAAGGATGGAATAAGAAACTCGCAGCAGTGAAAAAGGTTATTACAAGTCAGATTGGAGACAGAGAATGAAAGTATCGTGTCGAATTATAGTGGATTAAGTTGTCCAACAAATCATGTTATGAGGTGTATTGTGTAGTGGAGATCGATACCTTGGAAATAATGGACGCATTTATTTGTGCATACTATGGAAACTACTCCAAAGAATTGGTACATAAAATTAGAAGTGTGTAGAGGGACATGAGATTGGGAAGAATTGACCAGGAAAGTCAAGGTAACGTTCATTTTTGAAAATAATAATCCATTGATTAAATCAAACTTTTAGGTAATCAAGAATATGATTTTTGCGACATAAGGCCCTATATACAATTCACTTAGAGTTATTGCACCAGTCAAAGATATCCTACACTACTATACTATTGGGGAATAAAAGTAGGAGGATGAAGACCCAAGAAATTTTTAGATACCAAAAACAGAAGGGAAGCACACAGTAGAAGGACTAGAGCTTGAGTCAACGATAAATGAAAACCACCTAAGAATGCATAAAATGAACATAGGTACAAAAGATAAGGAAATGTTTTACAACTTAGGAGACTAATGGAGCAGTGAGATAGTTGAAAAGATTGTAGGCTTGTTGCATGAGTATCAAGATCTATTTCCAACGATGTTCTCAGAGATGAAAGGAATCGCTGGAGAGTTATGAGAAATGAAGATTCCGCTAAAACCAGATGCCAAACCAGTGCGGCAGAAACCCTATAGAATGAACTCGAAATATAAGCAGAATGTAAAAGCAGAGATAGACATAATGTTAGAGGCTGGAATTATATAAATTGTTGAAGAATCAAAGTGGATCAGGCCAATTCTAGTCCAATATAAGAAGACAAGAGGAATTAGGATATGCATAGATTTAATAAAGTTGAATGATGCATGTTTACACGATCCTCTTCCTACACATTTTATAGATGAATTATATTAGAAAATGTAGGGGGTTAAGAGGCTTACTCTTTTACGAATGAATTCTCAACATACCACCAGATCAATATTTCACAAGAAGAACGATATAAGACAACGTTTGCGACAAAATGTGGTTGTTACCAGTACTCAATTATGCCATTTGGGTTGAAGAATGCACCAAAATTATTTTCCAGAGTAGTTGTTGTAGCTTTCAAAGAGTTCATTCATAAGTTATTAGAAGTGTACTTAGATGATTGGGCATTATTTAGTATATTAAAGGATCATGTTGAAATTTTGTGCTTAATGTTGGATACATTTCGGCAATACCAGATCTCATTGAATCTAAGGAAATGCATTTTTTGTGTTCATTTTCGAATTTTGTTATGACATGTGGTGTGTAAACATGGATTGTTAATGGGACCTGCAAATATAGTTGTGATTGTTGATTTTCCATCACCAACTTCAGTGCGATAGTTGAAATCCACATTGGGCCATACAAGATATTATAGAAAGTTCATCAAAGGATATGCGTAGATCACAACCCCTATGGAGAAGTTGTTGAAATTTAAGTATCAGTGGAATGAAGAATGTCAGAAGATTATGGATACACTAAAATAGAGGATGGTCACCGAACCAATTCTAGTTTTTCTTAACTAGAGAAAAGGTTTTCATGTACATGTGGATGCATCAATGGTAGCATTAAGAGTAGTTTTGGAATAACCAAGTGAAGGAGAGTTAGATCATTCAATTGCATTCTCTAGTAGGAAGCTATCATCTACATAGAAGAACTATACTATGATAGAATGAGAAGGTTTGGAAATGGTTTATTCCTTGCTGAAGTTCAGATATTACTTACTTGGATCTCATTTCAAAATGTATACAAACCATTCTACATTGAGATCCCCAGTTAACAAACTAGTGTTGGATGAAAGAATAATGAGATGGTTATTACTGTTCCATGAATATGACTTTGAGGTGGTCATGAAAACATGAAAATTTAACTCAGGACCAGATCATTTATCACACGTACTTTCAGGTGAAGATGCAGAGAACTTGGATGACAATTTACCAGACGCACACCTATTTGTAATTCACATTGTTGACGACTATTTTGCAAACATAGTACAGTTCTTGAGTACAAGAATAGTCCCTCAAAAGTTTAAAGTGGTGTAGAAGAAGCAAATTGTAGTGAAGACAACAAAATTCCAGTTGATAGCAAAAAATTTGTACAATTTAGGAATATACGGTATTATGCGACGTGTATTGGAGCATGAGAGAAATATGGTACTATCAGAGGCACATGAAGGGGTTGTAGGAGGTCACTATGCAGGAAAGGAAACAACTCAAAAGATTATGCATGTATGATCCAGGTGGATATCAGTGGCCAACCAACTATTCCACGAGCTCGAAAAACAATTTTCCATCTTGGCAACTTTTCGACAATTTTTTGGGTTCCAAACTTCCGAGGCCGTTTTGAGGCCCTAAACGATGTTTTTTGGGGATTTGGGGCCCAAGTGAATGCCAAAGGAATTAACCTAGGCCAGTCAAAAATCGTTATTCTCGATTAGACCTTTCCAGTGGTGTATCAAACACCCCAAACATAGATCGTACGCAAAATTTATGCCCTCGGGAAGTTGATGTATCAACTACCCCCATCGGGGGCCCGCAAACCTTTTGTATTTTCATCTTCTAGGGTTAGGGCTTTGGATTTTACTTATGTTAAAAAGGCCTTTGGAGCCTCATTGTAATGATCATATTCTTGCGAATGTGAGTAGCCATCACATCTCTTCTCAGAGATAAGCTACCACCATTCTAGCGAGTCTTTCACTCTGTATTTTTACAGTTTTGTACATTTCACACATTAATAGAAATTGTGTATTTCTATATCTTTGTGTTTATGATTGCATATCTGATAAATTTATGTTATATTATTGGATATCTAAGATATCTCTATACATTTATTTATTATATCTCCCCTCTCATTTCATGCTGAAAATAATCTGGATTAGTGGTATCAGAGCAGGTTGCTCTTGATAATTTTTAAGTGCATGTCCCCGACGAGGTCTGAGTATAGAAAGTTGGGTCTTGAGCTTGTATCTCTTCAAGAAAATCTCTCTCGCATGCCCAATAAACCCTCCATGGAGGAAGAAAATAAAAATGACAGAGCATACGATTCTATTAATCTATTGCTTGAGCAAGCTCTCACGTGATAGAGGGACAAAATGATGGATAATTTTTCCCACATCCTTCAACACCTTCTGATAACAACATAAATGTATTCATCAAGAAAACACTTTGGAAGAACCTCACCTTTCAAGGTACAAGTTAACTTTGATATTCCCATATTTGAAGGACATATAGATGAAGATGCCCTAGAAAAATGGTTAAATCTGCTAGAAGGTTATTTATCTGTTCATAATTTCTTTAACAGGGAAAATATCACCTTCACACTCCTTAAGGATCTACCCCATGTAAAACATTGGTGGGAAACTTACTGGGAGCAAAGTTCCATAGAGGAGTCTGGAATATATGGGGTCGAGCCCACCTGGGTTTTTTTGTGTGGATGTAGTAAAGGAACAATATTACCCTGTTTAAAACTTTGAGGACTAGTATATGAGATGGATCACATTGCGACAAAAAAGGGGCTAAGAAGTTATAGATTTCACGAATACATTCCATACCTTGCACACCAATCTAGGTATCAAGGACTCCAAATGACATTTGGTTCTAAAATATTGTGGGGATCTACACAGATACATCCAAACTGAAATGGATTTTTTAGACATCTCATCACTCGGTTTTGCTTATCGATATGCTGTTAAAATCAAACAAAAGTTTAAGCACCAGAAAAATGAGAGTTCAGGTCTTCAAATATGCAATAACCAAAGTATGATAAGGATGACCCTAACAAACAACCTCCCGAAAACTAGTCCAAGCCACAGGAAAAGAAGGTTCACGGGAAGACAAAGAGGGACACCGGAAAATGGTGTGATTTCCAAAACATCCCCTAGCACAACACCGATGAATGTCGCTCAAAATAGTCATTGGTGGTTGAGATCAAATAAAAGGAGACAAACCCTAATTCTAAATCTGATTCCAAAAATACTGATAGAAGATAGATCATCGATGCAGATCCCACTATTATTGTTGTTACCGCAACAATTCAACCAGAGGAACCAACATATCCTGAAGAGGGGGAGCACCTTTTTCATTCACAGATGTGGGTGAAGGGGACCCCGCTGCATGTTATTGTTGATAGAAGAATCCAGAAGAACCTCATATCAACAGAGGTCATCAAATAGTTGGGATTGTCGAAAACACCACACCCGCAACCATACAACATCGGGTGGCTTCACTAGGGATGAGATCTTCATGTCAATGAGCAGTGTCGATTGTCATACAACATCCATCCCTTCAAGGATGAGGTATTATGTTATGTTTCCACACTGGATGTCTGTGATGTTCTCTTGGGAAAGCCATATATGTTGAAACGACATGCTTTTTATGAGTCTCGACCCCACAGTGTCATTGTTTCTCTAGGGGGTCATATCTATAGAATACCAAATGTATTTCCAACTACTCTTCCACCTAAAAGGTGCTGCAAGGTAGTATCTCATACTACAAAATTCAGCTTCTTCACAGTCTATTCAAAAGGTGAACTAAAGAACACTGCAACCACTACAACCTTAGTCCAAGCACCTTCTGTCCAGCTGAAGCAGGTCGACAAGATTGAAGAAAAGCACAAGGATTCCTTCTTCACACTGTCATCTCGTGTATCCAGACTAGTTAAAAAGGTCCAAGCCTTCCAGCCACAGGTTCGTGACAACCTTCAACAAGTTAAGCAATGCAACTTCTCCAGCAAGGAAAGCAACTCAGTAGGATTCAGGTTCATCAAACGTTTCCCTCTCTCCCTCGGGAACTCAACGCAATGTATACCATTACTTCCTAAGAAGGTAGGATTGATCCAGGTGGATATCGGTGGAGACCCACCTATTCCACTGGCCCAAAAAATAGTTTTCCATCTTGGCATCTTTTTGGCAGTTTTTCGGTTTCCAAACTTCTGGGGTCGTTTTGAGGCCCTAAATGACGTTTTTTGGGGATTTGGGGCCCAGGTGATTACTAAAGGAACTAACCTGGTCCAGTAAAAAATCGTTCTTCTTAGTTAGACCTTTCCAACAATGTATCAAGTTCCCTAAACGAAGATCGTATGCAAAAGTTATGCCCCTGAGAAGTTGACGTATCAACTACCCCCATCTGGGCCCGCAAAACTTTTGGATTTTCATCTTCTGGGGTTAGGGTTTTGGATTTTACTTATGTTAAAATGCCTTTAGAACCTCATTGTAATGTTCATATTCTTGTGAATGCGAGTAGCCATCACATCTCTTCTTAGAGATAAGTTGCCACCATTCTAGCGAGTGTTTCACTCTGTATTTTTACAGTTCTGTACATTTCGCACATTAATAAAAATTGTGTATTACTATATCTTTGTGTTTATGGTTGCATCTCTGATACATTTATGTTATATTATTGGATATCCAAGATATCTCTGTACATTTATTCATTATATCTCTGCTCTCATTTCGTGTCGAAAATAATCTGGATCAACGTAGGATTATGATGGCCTACCTTGCATAAATATGCCAAGGAATGTTTCCAAAGTTGTGATGTTTTTCAAAGACTCGGGAAGCCATCAAAGAGAGATGAAATTCCCTTAGTTCCACAAGTGACATTGTAAGCATTTCATAAGTGGGAAGTGGAATTTCTAGGGCCAATTAATCCACCACCTAATAGGTCAGGATCTAGGTACATCATAACTTCATTAGAGTATTTAGCTAGATGGTCCATGTAAGAAACAATCATAGACTGTAGCGTAGAGACATATGCGTATTTTTTGTTCAAAAATGTAGTAAAAAGGTTTTAATTCCCCAAAATAATTATGAGTGATAAGGGAACTCACTTTCTGAATAGGACAATTTTAGCGTTAACAAAGGAGTTTCATATCCATCACCATAAGAGTACACCATACCATCTCGAGGAAAATGACATAGCAGAATCTTTCAACAAGATCCTTGAACATGTGCGGACAAAGGTTTGCAACACAAGATGATATGACTTGGACTTGAAGATTCAAACAATTTTATGATCATATAACACTACAAGAAAGAAGTTGACATGACAAACTCCATTCAGGTTGACATATGAATAAGTTGTGATGCCTATGGAGTTTATTGTACCTATTCTACGCATTGCTGCGATGGTGGAGCTTACAGATTTAGGCATAGTTGAAAAGAGACTATTATAACGAATGGAATTAGAAGAATAATTTTTTGTTGTAGGTTTCCATCAACAAGTAAAAAAAGTGTGTGAGAAAGAATGGCATGATAGACCTATCAAGCAGAAGAAGTTTCAAACATGAGACTTAGTATTAATCTATGACAGTAAGTTTCTACAACATCCAGGGAAGTTCTAGATGTATTTGTTAGGGCCATATGTGATTAGATATGTGACAGAAGTAGGTGTTGTTTAGCTGGAGAAGTACTATGGAGAAGTCATGGAAGGGATAGTTAATGAGATTCAACTGAAACTATAAAGGGACAATCGTCCTTCCACTCACTAAGATGATTGTGCAATAAATTTATATATATATTATAGTGTATATAGAAAAATAAATAAATAATGCAGAAAAAGAAAGAAAAAATAAACAAAAGGGACAGAGTAAGAAAAAGGTTCAGGGAAAAAGTAGAAAGTTGAAGAGTGAATCAAGATTAAAAGAAGGTAAGATTAGCAAGTAAATAGGATAAGGAGGAAAATGTCGTAGAAAATAAATAAGTTGGGTGCATATACAGAGGAAGCAAGTTGCATAGAGATGAGATCACACAAATAATAATTAAGAGAATTAACGAGGAAACATGACGGGAAAAATAATTTATGTGGAAAATTGGAGACAGGTTATAATAAATGGAAAGTGATGTGGAGATCGTAACAGAATGATAGATCTAGAAAAATATATGTCATAATATTTAGATTTAATATAGGCTTAAGACACATATTGAATCTGAAGACTAGTGGATTAAACGACAAGTTTAGGCATGAAAATAATTTAACCATTGTCGATGGGTTTTAAAAGAAAGAGAAGGGTCAAAAAGTAAATGTTATGGTTGATTATAGTTTGAATAGAGAACCAAGTGAGGAAGAGTTCCAAAGCCAAGAGAGTCTTGCATATTTTTAGCTGTTAGTCACAGGGAGACTGTGGCAGAGAGAGATGGCACCACCCAAGAAAACAACGACATCAACATCATCACCAAGGACACAACAAATTCAGCCAACAAAAACACCTGTAGTTGAAGAAACCCCAAGGAAATCCTCATCAGAGACAAGATTTACAAGAGATTATATACCACCAAGGAAGGATACAACGGATCCAGTGAAGGTGTCGAAGATGCTAAGTATCTTCTTGTGAAGCCAAAAATTCCACTTGGAGTGATCATGGAAGAAGATATGTTATGATTGATATCGAATTTAAAGTATGTAGACCATGATATTAAAGAAGATAAAAAAATCCCAGAGCTAGTGTCGAGAAATTATTTGAATAAATACATCAGTGAAAAAACAAAAAATGATCTTGATAGAGCCACAGATATGGGAAACATGGTTGGAGAAATCTAGAATTATGAATTTATTTGACATACCACATTTCAGAAGGAGAATAGAGACCAATGCTTGTGTGAATATGTTGTTGAGTCACCTACTTGGAGGCTACTTATGGATTGATAAGTCGATATACCTTGACAGATATTTGATTGTGTGAATTATTGGATTTCCATTGCAAGGGGAGGACCATTCACTATTATTTTCAGACAAGAAGAGTGAGAAGAATTTATCGAAAAGCACGAGAGATAATTTTCATATGCACATAGATGTGATCGGTTTGGATGTAGCAAGCATATACAACCCTACAGTGAGGTTTTTGACACAATTCTTTTCCTGTAAGTTGTTAAGGAAGTTTCAGAAGGACAAACTACCCATGACAATAATAATGACAACTGAGAAATACTTCGAGGGCGTGCATATGAACCAAGAGAAATTTTTTCTCAAACAATTATTGATCGACTATGAAGAGGCACAAGATAAATGAAATGAATTTCACTACGTGTGGTTACTTATTTTAATTGCATTGGCAACATGGAGGGAGCCATATGATGCACAATTTTGGGGAGAAAAATATAAGGCATGATTGGCTGCAAGATATCAGAATTTGTGGCATACTATGCATAAGGAGTGACAGTTAGAAAATAATATTTCTTTTTATATTTACCAAGAGAACATTAGGAATTGTATTCAGGATACAACATGAATACAATGATAGATAATAGAATCATATAAGTCAGTTGTGTGGTTCAAGGAATATCACCAGCATATCTACATTCAAGTAAAGAAGGATCCAAGCAAAGAATGGTTGGATGTAAAGTAGAATATAACAGAGGAAGAGTTGGGATTGATAATGGAAGACTGGGACACATATTGGAAAATCCCATTGATAGAGACTGAGAAACCATAGATGTGAAAACCATAGGTTGAAGAAATACCAAGTTGAGAGGAATAAGAAGGGCCAAGAAACAACATATGGAAGACTTTACAACACCCAGGGGATAAGAGGAAAGATATAGACAAAGGGATATTAGTTCCACAGAGAAAAAAGAGGAAAGTTGTGAAGAAATTGATATCCAAGAACAGATGGAGGATGATCTGGAAAAGATTGGTGATCGGGTTAAGGAAGTTACGAATGATGCGTTTTAGTGCACAACATGGAAATAAGAGGAGATGAATATAAATATGTAAGAGAAGATGACTGAGTTGCGCTAGATGTTATAAAAATCAAGGATTGTGCTAGCACGATAGGTAGAAAATGCACATACAAAAATAACAACACTGACTACAAAGGTGAGGCTGACAGTCTCTTAGTCATTAGATGTAACAAGAGAGCGCATGATGGTATAGATAGCACCATTGGATATAGAATTCACATCAATTGATATGTAGGAGAAGGCACAATCCTTAAGTCCCATTGAATTAAATTTTTCAAAGTTTCCAATAGAGATGTTATAAGGATTGTAGGTCATCATTACAAAAGAACTCAACCTACACATGGAAAAAACCTCCAATGAGTTGGTTAAGGTCACAACAAAAAACATAGATTTACATATTGACTATAACAGAGTAACCATTGGAAGGGACGAGGCTATGCAGAAGGTAGAGAGGATGTAGCAGGCATTTGAACAAGTGTACAAGGAACTTCTAGAAGTACCAATGGAGGTGAATATTCCAATAGAGGAGAAAGTGTCAAATATCGATGAAGCTATTCAAGGATTTCACTCAAATATTATATAATTGGAAGCACAGGAAATACCAAGTACTTCACCTGAGGATCGAGAGAAAAGAGAGGAAAAGGTGAACATAACTATTGAGAATATCAAGAGTTGAAAAGTAGAGTGTGGCAAATTTTTTGAAGAAATCACAGAAGTATGGACTTGGTTGACAAAATGATGAGTTATAAGCATTTGGGCAGAAGATTCAAGCTATGTAGGAGAAAGCAAAGAATTTTAAAGAGACAATGAGTAGCTTTCTACCAGAAGAGAAGATGACAACAATGGAAGACAACAAGAATTTATGCTCCTAAATGAACCATATGAGAGAAGAGAAACATTCTCTTATGAAAAAGATGGAGTTATTATAGGAAGAGGCATACAAGGTAGTAGAAGATCTTGCAGATACACAAGGAGTGGTGAAACAATCCACTCGGGAAACTGCTGAGAAGATATTGTACTCGATAATAGTGCAAGTAGCATAAGAGTTAGCAAAGAAAGAAGAACAAGTGAAGGGGATGGTTTCCACTGCTAAGAAAACATTTCAAAATTTCTTGGCAACTAAGCTCACAACGAAGGGAGAGAAGCAACAAACATAAGTTTCTCGGGATGAGCCACATGTGAGTGTTGTGGGCCTATTGGAGTAGGTGATTTTGGATACTTTTTTGGAATCATGCAGAATTGAATTGTGAAATTTTTTGGCAAAGGAACAATGTGCGTGGAAAGAATCTATTTCATTATCAAGAGTCAATGCGCAAGAAACAAGAGTTAGTTAGAAAGTTTTGGGACAATTTGTCCACTTTGTAACCATGTTGTAACAATATTATCCCTAATATAATACTATAAATATGTAATGGGTTTTTGGTAGAAGGAAAGATGAGGTCAAGTATTGAGTCTTGAGTGATGGATAGCGAAGAGTGAACACTTGGAGAATAAATATTTGAGGAGAGTTTTGAGTGAGATGAATATCAGTCGAGAGGTATGTGTGCACTGCAACATAGAATGACTAGGGAAGGTTTGGGTTTTTACTGAAGATGATTTGTATGAGCACAATGTGCATGAATGTAATGGAGATTATGAATGAATGAATAAGAAACCAACCATTGTGGACATAGCCCATTTTTGGGTGAACCATGTTAAATATTGTGTCTTGATGTGTTTCTTATGTGTGTTACGTTTCTAATGCATTTGATAGATGGTTAGTATAGATATGCTTATTGGTTGTGGCTACTGAGCAATGATGGTGGATGCTTAGTATTCTGAATATGTCACTGATATACGATGTTATGATCCTGTGCACTTAAGTTAATGATGAATTAATGAATGTTAAGTGGAGTAATGTCGTGCACACGGTATATTTCATCATAATTAAAGGTTAAGTATATAATAAGGTATGAATAACTCATATTTCCCCATGACTGTGGAAACTTGGTTCCTATAGTCCCCATAGGTACTTCGGGTGAGACTTCACCTGCTTGAGGGTGATGTCGAAAGGGCTAGTATCTTGGGATTTGTTGGTGAATTAATGATTAACCTTGGGTCTACCCACTACGTGCCAAAAACCTCCCAACCTCACAGTCCAATATATATAATAAAAATTGTAGTTACCCATTATTACTTTATCAGATAATCAAAACCATGCATAAACACATCAAAAGTAGTAGAAATGCATAAACAAAAAAAATGCTCACCTCAATGGTCCCAGACCTCCCTAGGGGGAAGGATCATCTATGGATTATTTTGGTATTCAATACAAGTGTAAGAGTACTCAAGAATAAACTGGGGTATTTACATATAGAAGCCTTGGAATTCTATAGTAAAATAGTGCCCCACTGATCCACTACCCTCCTGAACCAATGTCTCTCCCCACTGCCTCATACGTGCTTGGATTTCCTAGCCACCACCAATATAATCCTTGGGTGCAAGAATACTATCCACTCAAAGAAATAATTTCATAATATGGAGCCAAAGGTATAGTCTCCCTCCTGACCCTATACATTCCATGTCAACTAGGAAAACATGGCCTCTCTCATTAGGAAGTCCCAGGAATAGTTACGACACTAGAGAACACACTCCATGATCATCATTTGGGACCCAATAATCCTTTGGGTTCCCATGGATCCATATATACTCTCCACAATCACTTCTAGATACTGTGGAATCAAAATTGAATGCTTTCTACCCAGATTGATCCTCAAGTAATTACATCATGATCATCAAAGTAATGAACAAACAAAGTATGAATGGTAACCCCCATCCATACAGGGGATCAGCTTAGGGACCTCTCCTCAATGGAGATTTACATCATGAAATGTATGTAAATATCATCTGAAATGTCTACCATCTGACCTCAGACATCAAATGCTTGATGGTTAGGCCTCCACATTGACATAAATTTAGTAGCTCCTCCTGAGAGCACATCAGAGTGTAATGAATAAATTTGTGAATTACGAAGTTGGCCATCTAGAATAAGGTTGTTGGTTTGGCCATCACCAAAGTATGAAGGGAATACCAATCCCTTTCTTTCCAATGAATCAACATGGTCATATCTCCAAGTGTCACAATTTGTAAAAACATGGCTTAGTCAGTTACTAAACCTAGCAAAAATTCATTAAGTTTTCATCTATCGTGCAATCCACATGAATGTTTCTCGAATATCCACACCGTCAATGTTATTGTTCATCAAACAGTTTCATGGATCCATTTTGTGACTGTAACTCGAATTCCTTTATTGTTCAGTGTGGACGATCAACCTATAGTCACATTAACCTCAATGTGACTGTGTGACCATCGATTGTTTTGTATGACACAAGAATTCATAATACATCCACACTGATATACATAGGTATATTTAATTTTCCCATGAAGATCATATGGTCTCCGTAAAAATGGGACCGTATGACCTTACATACCTTCCTAAGAAAAAAATTGAAAAGACCAAAATGATGTGGAAGTCAGGACCCCTTACCTGGCTCTCCTGATACATGAATTGGATAGCTAATACATGTGTAGAGGATCCTAAAATGTCGTGGGACACACTAAAATACATGTCTCCACATCACCTTAAGTGGCCCCCACTACCACTTATAAGTGGCATGGTGGCCCCCACTAACACTTATACAATGTGGGTCCAAATTTACTTGAGCCCATATGGGAGCTTAGAAGATTCATTTTTCAAATTATTTGTTCCACTGGGATCACCATTTACATTCTACAAAATGATATGACCCATTAAGTTTTTCACACACATATCCTGAAACCCCTATCCCAACAAAATATTTATAGGTATGTCTAATCACTATCCATTTATTTCAAGTTCCCATATCAAGTTCTTTACTCTCAAGTATTTTTTTTTTTTGTGTGAAAGCACTTGTCAAAAAGTTCACATCACTTTTAGTCAAGACCATCCCATGACCCCTTTAGGTATATATTTCAAAAATAGTTGTTACACGTCAAAATTCCTCACTTCGATAATGTCCCGTTATCATTATCGTAAGTGTCACAAGTGTCACACTTTTGTCGCAAATGTTGCAAACATCGTATTTTTTTCTTGCATGTGTTGCATTGTGGATGACATCGTAAGAACACTTGATACACCCTCTAAGACATGTTAGAAAAGGAAAACACATCATTTGGAAATATTACACATTATTTTTCCTTGGGAAATTGTCATCTTAAATGAATTTTTGGAGATCAATGCTCCCCTGCTCACTTGCAGAGAGCACTATAGAGCTCTATTTCCATCTTTGAGGGAGCGTTGATTGGTTGAGAGATTCTTGGGGATAAATCCCCCTTATCTCTAATAACAACTAAAAATGATCCAAGTTGGTTTGGCTCGAATCCAATCTTAAGGATGTATCTAAGGGAGATACCACAACTAATGGAGTCACATCCTCAACTTATTTCAAAGATAACTTAGGTGGTTGAGCCTCCCAAATCCTATGAAAGGAGGCATTATCATGGTGAAAAGGAAGAGAATATCAGTGAAAAGTATGGCCTTTTTTATCATGTATCTTTCGAGCAAGGGGTTCGACAAGGAGGACTTGGTGAGGTTGTTGCATCTACATCTATAGATTGTAAGTACCTTGCTATGTTCTCATTAATATATGCCTGGCTTGTTTCCTTAAAGTTTGTGTATGATTGCATGGACTTTTATCTTCTTGATAAATCTAATTTAAACTAATCTTGGTAGAATAGGAAGCATGCATTGTCTTTGTTGTATATTGAATTGTAGATCAAAGGGATTGAAGATCAAGTTCAGCCTGGACCAAGCAAGGAAAAGCTTCAAAAAAATGTACATCCTCTTTTTGTCCTCTTTTGCTTTTGACTAGTTTAGCTGCATTTAAAGGAATGTCAGTGTCCAATGTTAGCATTTTTCTGTCTTTGTCATAGGCATCTAGGATCCAAGAGGTCATTCACCTGTTTGCAGGGGAATTTTCTTACAACAATAGCATGTAGTCAATCCCTCTAAATATAATTTCATTTACTAGTATCATTCCTTTACATATTCCTATAGGATCATAGTCCCCTATATCATACCAAATTCACTTTCTTCCACTTGCATCAGATTGTTGTTTCTCAGTATTTGTTTACCCACATGGGTTGTCTCAAATTTTATCCCCTCGGGGAAATTAAAATACATGTTTTTTTTAATCCCATATCAAGCTATTTCCAGTAGTTTTCACTTTGGAGAATGAACCTCCTACTTCTTCTCATCACATTTCTAGCTCAAACACCCATGGACTCCCAAATCCTCACAAGTTTTGGATTTTTTTTTTGAATTCACCTCTTCATGTTCATTGTCCCTAATCTCTTCCAATATGAGTCCCCCATCTGAATTCCAATACACCATTAAAATACCTACATAGAGTCTCACCCATGGGCCCCCCACCCCTCATTTGTTATCACAAAAATCTTCCCACCCTAGGCTGAGCCATTCAGTCATTGGGGCACCCATATCTGTGCTTCCACATTTAACCTAATTATTCTTTATTCAATTGGTAACTATACAACATACCTTTTTATTTACACATAAGAAAGTAGATTTAGGCCATTACTTTTTATAGTGCCATTTTTTTTTCTTGGAAGCAACCCTAGTGTCCCTTGGTTGGAGCATTCACACTGAACAACATTGTCTACAAACACCTATATTATTGAACAAACCTTGAGTATCCCTATATCATTTATCACAATCTCTAATTTTTTACCTATAACTACCAACTCATTGCAACCTCATCACCCTCAATTACAATTTGACAATACCTTGCTAGTATCTGACTATTCCCCTGACAACAAACCATTTTTTTTTTCTAGTTGAATATTTGATTTCAACCACTATTCATTTTCTCTTATGCTCTAAATCAGGGAAGTATTCATTTCCATATACCATTGACCTCTTCCATATTCATCAGCCACACATCACTCTCACAAGTCAGTACTTGGTACTATATTGATTAGTTAATTTCAAGGGGAACGTTTCTCTTTGCGATAACAGATCCAATCCTTTCGACCTCAACACTATTTTGCGAGAATATTGTAGTATCTTGGTTCTCATTCACGTAGAAATGGTGATCCTCAGATGGGACAGAGAGAGTCATCATTACTCTTTGATTCTTTTGACCCCCCTGATATTCAACATTAGCCCATATCCACTTTAGAATGGATTTTACTGTGAGATGGTTGTAGTTTTCAATTTTAGTCGAAGAATCTTGGGCTTGACAGACCATCAGTGCCTTCAAGTAATGAACATACACCCCAAATTTTCACTTCAAGCTCCAGGGTGTGTTCTCCTTCAAAATTTTCATTTATTGTTACCCACACTCCAGAGGGAATTACAGATATTTCATTCATCAAAATTTTCAGTTACATGATCATCTCAGTCTGTATAGTTTATATGATATGACCAGAGGCATCAACCTCTGGTATAATATTGTAATAATTTATGGTTATTGCATGAGAATGGGACATGCATGCTCATTTGTATAAAACAATTTCATTCCCTTTTACCAGGATTGCATGTTTGGAGGTGGACCTCTCCTTCTTTCTCCATGGTCAATCCTTTTCCCTTCAAACCTCCTTTCTCTCTCTACAACATATTATCAGTGTACAAAGAAAAATAAACGGTTATTTTTTTCAGCTATACGTTTTCTCCCAACCTCACACATGAAGGGGCATTTGTTATAACCTAAAAATTGCTCGCATATATATACAAGTGATCACCAAAAGGGTAATTTGTTTAATACACTAAGGTGAATGTTCATGGCATTAATACACCATGTTTAACAACACAAAAAAGTATACAAAGTGGATTTTTTTGATCATCCATGTGACTCAAAAAACTAGATTTCATGCGATCCACATGTACCTGCATGATTCTTTTTTCAAAATTCATGTAGATAAACCAAAAGTGAAATTTCACCAACTTTTTGTGCACTAAGGACCAAAAATCTCATCAAACATAATTCCTAGTTGAAGGACTGAGAGGCCTTAAGCGCATGAGCATTAAAATTTGGTACAACAATTAGTTTCATTCCTACTCAAGCATGGGAGACCACACCCAAGTAGCCTCCCCTTTCCCATTGAAACCATTTTGTTTTATCAAATTTGTCAAAGGCCTATAAAAAGAGGCCATTAACATGCACAAAAGAAAAGAAAACCAAAGTAATGCTATGCTAGTTGTATGAGTCTAGATAATCCTTATTTATGCCAAGCTCATCCATACTTTCATAGCCATTTTTCCTTGGTGTATTGAACCTCTAACCCATTGAGAGATTTGTACACATTTTCACACCATTGCATTTCATTTTGTGAAAGAGAGAGGGGTTCTATAAGGGAAAAAAGAATTCATCCCAAGGACAAAGATGGGGGCTCATTGTTGATGTTTGAACAACATCAATAAGAAATTATTACACACACACACACACACACACACACACACACACACACACACACACACATATATATATATATATATATAATGATAATAATAATAATAATAATAATAAATATGTAGTTATTTATTATCCAAGGGACACATCCTTTCATGGATGGTCACCATATGTTCTATATATATGGAACACTCATCATTGTAATAATATATTCACATACAATATCATCTTTTATGAAAAGTCAACATGGTATCAGAGCAGGACCGAGCTTAACTCCCTCACAAGAGGGCCAGGAAAAATAAGAGAGATAACTTGGCGTGGTCCCTATTCAGATGGAGTGACAAGGTACAGATGCATTGTGGGGTAGTGGATGTCATGGGGACATGCTGTAGCTATTTGAGAGCTACCCATAGGCCTTGGATGCATTGGTTGTGAAGTCACAAGGGTGCACATGACGAGGTATGAATGCATTACATGGTAGTGGATGTCATGGGGACTTCTTGTATCTATTTGAGATCTACGCACGAGTCTTAGACGCATTGGCCGCGAAGTCACATGGGCGCACATGATGAGGTACAAATGCATTGCAAGATAGTGGATGTCATGGTGACATGTTGAAGTTATTTGAGAGCTACCCACAGGCCTTGGATGCATTGGCTTTGAAGTTATGTTGTACTATGGATATCCGATGAGCTCGTATGGAAACAAAGAATACCTCCCTAGTTAAGAGGGAGTGTTTAAAGTTTGTATACTTCAGAGACAAGATTTGGCATGATGAAAAATGCTTCCCTTGTTGAGAGGGAGTATTGATATTTGAGCAACATAGAGAAGACATTATTCC
>ML798045.1:238864-259742 GCA_009831015.1 Picea engelmannii | reverse complement strand
GTTATTTTACCTTTATATGTTTGTCTTCCTTTTGAGTAACCTTCATCATTTCTCTTTTTCTTATGAGGACATTTGTTAGCAAAATGACCAATACCATCACAATTAAAACAAATTAAAGGAAGCTTACCTCTGTACCTATCGTTAGTTCCCTTATTCAGTATTTTGACGAAGTTGGCCACTTCTTCATCATCTTCCGAGACGTTGTTGCTGCTGCTATATTCTTCTTGTTCCTTTTTCTTTTGCTTTGATCTTTTGTATGCTTTGAAGGCTGCTTCTTTTACATCTGAATTTTCCTGTTCATTTCTCATCTCATATGCTGTGAAGATTCCATGCAGTTCGTCCATGCTTATTGAGTTTAGATCCTATCTTTCTTCCAGTGTTGATATCTTAGGGTTGAATATCATAGGAAGAGATCTTAGTACCTTTTGAACAATTACGGATTCTTCTATTTCTTCTCCCAATCCTATGATTGCATTCATTGTTTCATCGACTCGTAAGAAGTAGGCTGAGATATCTTCATCTTCCTTCATTTTTAGTTGTTTGAATTGACCTCTGTAAGTTTGAAGCTTTGTTGTTTTGACTTTTGAATCTCCTTCATAAATATTTCAAAGCTTGTCCCAAATCTCTTTAGCAGATTTACAATGTGCAAATTTGGTGAATACCGTATCACTGAGACCATTCAAAAGTGCATTTATGGCTTTGGAATTATTCTCACCGAGTTTCACTGCTTTGTCATTTGTTGGTGGAATTGCTGGTGCTTTGTATCCATCTACAATTGATTTCCAAACTTGAAATTCCTGTGCCTGTATATATGCCTTCATCCTTATGCTCCAAAAAGCATACTTCTGTCCATCAAACTGTGGTATTCCATTTTTATACAAGTTGGTATTCTCCATGATCTACCTTTCAGTGGTTAAACTAATTTCTGAAGGAACCTTCTCTGATACCAATTGTTGGATTACTGAGAGGGGGGGTGAATCAGTAATAACGTAATTATAATCCTTTTTCCTCAAATGTTATATCAATGTAGAATTATTATCCAATAATGAGCAGTAATAAATAAACAATCACACACATACATAGTACACTAGTGTTTTACGTGGAAACCCAAATCGGTAGAAAACCATATAATGTTTTTTCTTATATGTCTTGAAGAATTACATTCATTGGAAGCACCGACTTCCTTTGTTTTCTAGATGCAACTGGAAGGAGGCTCCAACCCCCTAGTTTCTCAGGCTACAACCTGAGGGAAGCTCCAAATCCCCAAATCTCTGGCTACAACTAGAAGGAGGCTACAACCCCCAATGTTCTCTGTCTACAACCAGAAGGTGGCTATAACCACCTATCCTTGCCCCATCCTGCCACCCTGAAGTAGAAGTAGAATGATGGAACCACTGCCACACTATCACTATGAGATATACCACTGTAAACCTATACCAATAAATTTGAACCATGCATCAACCTGTACCTCAACCTGTAATCAACCTGTACCATAAAGAAGTGCATCAACCATGCACCAACCTGTAGTCAACCTGTACTATAAAAAAGTGCATCAACCATGCACCAACCTGTAATCAAGATGTACCATAAACAAGTGCATCCAACCATGTACCAAGTATGTACCAATCATGTGTCAACTACTCATCAACTACTTGTCTCAACCACGTACTCAACATGTACCTCAACCAAAAGCCCTCATCAATTTCATCATCCAAATATGATTTGTAGCTCTGTAATATACCTGGTGTATATGATCACATTCCTTCAAACCTTCCTTAACTTTAAAAACAAGAGACTATCATTTTCATCAAACTTTTCTTTAGTCTCACATGCCTAGTTTTGGATTAGTCAACAACCCTAACTTGAAGTAATCATAACTTTGAACCTGTAATGTATAAATATTTGAAACTTATATACAATGTTATTCAGTGTGTTTTATGAAATTCCTCGAAGTGGAACTACTTGGAACCTCTCATAAAAGGAGTTATAGCAAAACTGACATACCTTGTTGAATTCAGGCTTATTCTAGAGAGAGACCTTGTAGAGCATGCCCCACACAAAATATTTGATGAAATGATCTGAAACTATTACAAAGAATACTATAGATTGTACCCTAACCAACAAATTTTGTCTCACTAAATTTGGATCTGTTATGAAGAAGTTATGACGTTTTTACCTGAAACACTTGATTTTGACTAGTTTCAGGACTTACCACAAACCCTATTTTCCACAGAGTGTAATTCCAAAAATACAACGACCCACAATTTTAATTTTTAACCACAGATACTTGGATATGTTTAATCACTTGCATAGCAATTTCAGGATCTGAATCATTATAGGAAAAAAGTTATAGCGAAAATGGTGAGATGACCTGAAAATAACATACCTTAGAAAGCACCATCAAAATAATTTATCCTTCCTTCCATTTCGGCCTTCTTTTCTTCACTTTCCTCAGAATTTCGGCTTAGATATCATTTTTATACCTTAGACACCTATAGATATTCAATATGCTCAAGTGTGATTAAAATGAGAGAGCTTTGCCTCTTATTTATACTCTCCAAGTAGCTTCCTTAAAAACATCTTCTAGGTCACTTGGCCCCACTTTCCTTATTTTAGGGTTGGATCCACTTCTAATTTCTCCATTAAAATTATTATTGAAATAGTTTATTTTTTCTTCACTTTGAATTATAATACACTCATCACTTCACTTTATTATTTACCTTTCAAAATCTCTTAAACCACTTTGATTACTTTGACCTTTTGGGGCTTCTAGATGACATGTGAGGGTCCTCCAACTTCGTAAGGCCATAACTCTCAAACCGTGAGGAGTTATGTGACATTCTACATACCATCGGAAATGGCGTGACATGTACTATCCATATAGAATAGTATTATCTGAAAATATATCATAACTCATACCGTTACCCATCAAACAAACTTGGGTCCATTACCCAAACCTGGGGTCTCCAACTTCTCATGGCCATAACTCTCTAACCGTGAGGAATTATGTGACGTTCCACATACCACCAGAAATGACATGAGAAGAAATATCCATCTAGGATAGTTTCCCTGACAAATTCACTTTCATTCATCTCATTATTCCACAATTAAGCATGGGTTCTCTTACTCCACAAAGCGTCTTCCCATGAGGGCTTTCACCATTAGGGGACCACTTTGGAGTTCATCCATATTTACTTCTTATCAACCATGAAAAAACAATAATGAGTCATATTTACATCAAACACTATTGGGTCCATTACCCAAACCTTTGTGCTATGGTTCTTTCTTCAAGGGTTGACATCAATGACAACCAACCTTAATCAACAAATTCTTGAAGGTCTTTACATAGCAAATTCTCGAAGTGGGTCAATGAACCATCAAGCCATTTCAAAATATATTATATTTGACTGTTGAGGAATATAGTGATGAACCATTTGGGTTTTAAAAAATTGATCTTCACGACTAGCACAATGAACCTTATGAGCCTTCGAAAAAGGCAAAATATGAACATTGAAAATGGTCCATTAAACTATTAATCCTTGATTTTGAAAGATATCAAATTACACTTTTAAAAGATCTTTGATTAACTATCAAATCGATCCAAAAAATGTGGCAATCAAATGTTTGAAAACCTCTTATGAACGATCAAGAGTCTTTGAAATATGGAAAAAAACATCTTAAAAAAACTTCCCGTTGAACCATTGGAAGATTTCAAAATAAGGAAAGTGCATCTTCAAAATTTATCCGATGAACTATTAGGACATCTAGAAATACAATATTTAGAAACCACTTGATGATCAATCAAGGATTTTAAAAAAAAAAAACTCTCATTTGAAACTTTGAAAGTTTCCCATTGAACCACCGGGTGACTTTGAACGACGAAATTTGAAATTCCCATGTTGACATGTTAGGAGTATTTAGAAAAAGAGGGAAGGAACTTTGAAATCTTTCGATGAACAATTAGGTGGATTACAAAGACATGGTAATGGATTTTTTTAGGAAGTTCCCAGGTTATGAACTACTAAGAAGAATTGAAAGATGGTAGCATTTGAAAGTCTAAACTCACTTGATGGACCATGATGTGAGTTTAAAAGGTGTCCAAAGATAACTTTTGAATTAACCCGATGAACTATTAGGCCCATTAAAATATTCTTTAATCAAAATTCCAATGTGGTCCGATGGACCATTAGGCCCATTCGAAAGATACATCCTTTTGAACTTTTGGTAACACTGGATGAACCATTAAATGCAGTATAAATGATGATGAACAAGATTCAATTGAAATCTTTGAAACCTGTAACTCTTTTAAAGTACAAGAAGTCTTCAATAAATGATGTCTAAAAAACTCATTAATGTCAACTTATGAATGTCAAGCAAGGAAAAATTTAAGGATCACAATTATTTTAAAATGTAGAAATTTTGATAAATATTATTCATTCTTAAAAGATAAATATAAAATGTTTGGTGATAGTTTTGTAAAAATATTCAATTTTCTAATGATTTTATATAGTTTCAAGAAATTTTGGTGACTTTTAGAGTAAAATAATTTTATCCTATAGAATTTGGGTAAATTATTAGAAAAATGGAAATTGGTAAATCCTTGGAAAAAGACATGAAAAATTAACCAATGCTCAAAATTTAACCCCTAAAATTTTTCCTGATGTCAAGGAGACAATAAAACCCAAAAAGTAGAATACATGAGAAAAAATGACAAACAAGTCATTAACTATCATTTACATGGGACCTTGCAAGTATTGGGATTTAAGTAGTTCCTAATTAAACATCAACCATTAAATATAAGGCAATAAAGATTTAAAATTGAAAAATAAGAAGATCATCAAGTCTAGGGACTTGGGCTTAGTTGAGGTCTGAACATGTTGATATCCTGCTCTCGAAATACCAGGAACAAGGGAGTGAAAACACTCTTTGAATAATACAGTGCATATATAGCCATGTTCTAGGGTTAAATAGATAGTAAGTTTTCTTCTCAAAAGATACCCATATTTGTTCCCGAGGTGTAGGATAGTTGGTGACAGAGTGTGTTGTTAAGGCACTCTGTGATGTTATGCCACCGGTTCGAAACCTGCGGGGACAAAAATCCAACCATGTTATGGATTGGTGTGACTCAGGCTGGGTGCGATCCCCAAGTGATTTTGACAGCTTAGAATCCTCTAAGTCACGGTTTCTCAGCCACGGGCTAGTCCCGCAGGTCACAAACAAACTAGCAAACAAAAAAAAACAAGATAACCATATTTATCATCACTTACTTTCTCACCACCATTAACATAGATTTACTCATTTCCATATTAAATTTGATACACAATGAAATAATTAAACATTTTAAACATGCTACAAATTTATATCACAACAAAATCAAATGTCAATAACACATCACAAACATTTGAATTTTTTGAATCTCTCTAAAATGATTTTAGTTACTCACACTTTAGCTTCATAAATATCAACTACAATAAACCTTCATTTTAAATATAAATCCACTTATGATCACTCTCCTTACATAATTTTTCGTGATTATTTAAATATATTGCTCTCTCATCTCACCACCATTAACATGATTTTACTCATTTTCATATTAAGTTTGGTTAATGTAAATTCAATAAACCTTCATTTTAAATATAAATCCACCTATGATCAGTCTCCCTACATAATTTTTCATGATTATTTAAATATAGTGCTCTCTCATCTCACCACCATTAGCATAAATTTATTCATTTTCATATTAAGTTTGGTTAATGTAAATCCACTTAGATCACTTTCCCTACATATTTTTTCATTCTTATTTAAATATCTTACTCTCTCATCTCACCCAATTAACATAGATTTACTCATTTCACTATTAAGTTTTTTCATGCTTATTTAAATATCTTACTCTTTCATCTCACCCAATTAACACAAATTACTCATTTCCATATTAAGTTTGGTACACAATAAGATAATTAATCATTTTAAACTAGCTACAATTTTATATCACCACAAAATCGAATTTCAATAACACATCACACACATTCAACAATTTTTTCAATCTTTCTCTAAAATGGTTTTAGTGACTCACACTTTAGCTTCATAGATATCAACTACAATAATCCTTCATTTTAAATATGTAAATCCACTAATGATCACTTTACTACCATAATTTTTCATGGTTATTTAAATATCTTATGGTCCATTTCAACTTGATGAATGGCATTTCGGGTTATTAAAAATGGATATAAACAATTTTATATGTCAAGAATACACATGTAGTAAATGTATTATTAAAGAACATTTTTTGTTATGGGTTTCATATTGTATGTATAATTTTATTGCGTTTAGAAATACTTATATTTGAGTATAGGAAAGATGTTTATATAACATAAAATATTAAAATAATAATAATAAAAAAATTATATAAAATATTAAAATAATAATAATTTTTTTTTATATAAAATATTAAAATAATAATAAAAAAAATTTATATAAAATATTAAAATAATAATAAAAAAAAATTATATGGACTCTTTCTCTATATATTGAATAACAATAATCACCATGTGTAGCAAATATATCAGAAATGATATTACGTGATTTAAGGTTTTGGGTAATCTATATATATCTATGGTAGACTTTAGAATTAAAGACAAGAGGACCACTCCAATTACATGTAAGTCACAAGTTCAATCTAGATGCAGTACAATCATACTAAGTTGAGTCAAAACTATAATGAAGAAGTCCATGCATGGGTGCTGACATTATTTAGTACATGTTGGGACTAAAGTATTAAGTTGAGGGTAAATTATTGAGAGCTAAAATTTAAGGGGAGGAATGTGATATTTAGTATAATGATCAACTAATGTTAATATGTGCAAATAATTGTTAGTTTGTTTGAGAGTAAATATTTTTTCTTTAAAAAACTATTTACTGCATCATTTTTAATCAATCACAGATTAATTTAACATAACATAAACATAACAAGATGTGTTATTAATTTATTTACTCAACATATAATTATAATCATATTAATTTGTTATTATAGTATTGAAATTGAAGGGTTATGATTTAAAGTAGTCACATAGTTGCAATGATTTATAGTCTATATTATTATAATCATATTAATTTATAATATAGTTATATTAATTTATATAGTTTACTTATTATTCTAGTCAAATTAACATATAGTATATGAATGATATCAATATTCATATTAATTTATATAGTCAATATTTTTTTCACACAGTTCTACTGTTATTCTATTAGAATTAAGTGGCCTTTCAAGTTATATATATAAGAGAATTACATATATATTAGAGAAATATGATATTCTCTAATAGTCTCCTCAAAATATATAGTCAATATATTATAATAGTCATATCAATTTTAATTTCTATAGTGAGTATATAATTATAACCATCCTAGATCTATCATAATTTGTCCAAAGAGATCAAATTTTTAGAGGTGTAAACTTTTAACTTTTTCTTCAAATTTTGCACTTACATTTACCAAAACTAAAATTAGTCTATGTGATGTTAAGAAAGATAAAAAATTCCTTGTATTTTTTTAAAATGATATTTTTATTCTAAAAGAAAATAAAAAAAACATTCCAAGATTACCATACTTTTGATGACTTAGAATATTAAAAAAATCAATATCATGATAATCATTTTGAAATTTTGAAATTGAAATCTAATTTTATACATATACATTTTAAACATACATATACATTTTTCAAATTCAATAATAAATTAAAAATTACTAATATTTTCTTACTTATTATTAACTATTTTAATTTATATTATATCATTGACTTTTTTTATTTTAAATTTAATCAATATAGAAAAATTATAATTATATTTCTAAATATTTATTTTCAAAAATGTTAACCACAAACATAAAATTGTAAAATAAGTGATATAATTCTTTACCTTTTTTCCTTTAAAATTTAAAATTTGATAAATTAAAATTGTTCTAAATGAATATTAATAACCGTCATTCTTGTTATAATTTTATAATTATTATAATATTTTTTAAATGAATATCAATAACTAAATTATTATAATATTTTTTAAATGAATATCAATGCCCATCATCATTATTGTATTAATTTATTCCATTAATAATTTTTTAAGGGGTATGATTCATGAACTTTAGTTTTTTTAAAATTCATTTTATTAATATTATAGACCTAATCCATTTATCTTTATTGTAAATATATTTTTAAATTTTGTATAAAAAATAAAATAAATATATATATTGTAGTTTTATAATTTTTAAGATTTAAAAAAAATATTATTATAATTTAAGTATTTTTTTTAATTAAATTTATTAAAATTATAAATAATAATAATAATTTAATTTTAAGGTGGGAACACAAGATGTATGATCATCTCTCCACATGATCATGTTAAGAAACCCTAGCCAGTGACTCCAACAATCCTCAGGTTCTGAAATTCTCGACCTTCTCTCTTTCCCTAGTCTGTCACTGTGTGGCTTTCTTATAGTGATTCCATGGCCGAGGTGTAGGGGGCATGAACCCCCTCTTACAACAATGTGGTTGTGAATGAACAATCATGAGTAAACATCTCTAGACCCACCTTCGAGTCATCGCCCCACCTAAGGGAGAAACCACTCCGGAAGGAACACATAATAAGCAAGGAGAGGGAGGTGGGAGTGGATCCTTCCCATCCAAAAGTGACTCGTATATGGGAACCTGGAAAGTGCATGCCGCAAACCAATTCAACACCCATAGATCTCATCATCTCAGATAGAGTAGGAGAAAACACCCAGTTCATGAAGGAACACACGTTGATAGGGAAATGTCAGGGGCTTTGGCCATCAGAAAGAGACTTAATGAAATTGATCAAAACCCGGTGGAACCCTGAGCGACACTACGAACTCCATCTGGGTTCGAATGGATTTTTCACAATAATACTTTACAATCTGGAAGATAAAGACAAGATATTTGAAAATGGTCCCTACTTCTTCAATTCTGGAGGCCTTTACCTCAGATTTTGGATAGATTGTTTCAACCCTGAAAAGGAGGACTTCTCTTATGCCCCAGTTTGGATTCGTCTCTACTCCCTTCCCCATTAATTTTTGCTAGAAGAGATTGTGGTTGTCATCGACAACACCCTTTGAATGTATGTTAAATATTTATAAGCAACATGCCAAAGATGGTACACCTCCTATGCTTGCATATGCATCTATAAGAACATTTATAATGATCTACCAGGCTCTCTAACTCTAGAGTATGGAGATGAAGAATGGCTACAAACAGTTGATTATGAGCATATACCATTTTGTTGTCGAAAGTGTCATGAACATGGTCACCTCTTCTAGGATTGTCCTTCAAATATGCCCCAACGATCAACAAAGGAACACAATAATAAGTGTTAGGGACCTAACCTCCCTAACCCCTCATGCAGGTAGAATAATATAATTCCATGTAATAAAGGAAAATATTAATAAGGCCTAGAAATAAGGAAAAATAAATCAAATGTAAGAAGACCTAATAGAAGCTTCTACTTCTAGAAGGATATTCCTCTAGATAGTTATTTTGGATAGATAGATTTAGTATAAATATAAGTAGAGGGCATGAGAATTTTTGTCTTGGATATTATTGTAATAGAGCTATGCTCTACTAGAGGTTTCCCCCTCGAAGAGGTAAGTGAACATTTCTCTTAGTAATCAAAGTGTTCTTTCTGCTGTTATTCTGGTATTATTTTGGTGTTATTGTGGTATTGTTCTGGTTATATCATTGTTGATATTCCATTTCTAGCTAATTATTTATGTTTTGCATACTATTTTATAATTGGAATACTACAAGTGGTATCAGAGCACCTTCCTTGGTAGAAAATTGTTGGTTAATTTTTTTCAAGGTAGAGACATATTCTGACGTCTTAAAGCTACATAGATCTGTCGTTACATGCATAAACCCACGGTTGAGGATTCATACACACAGGAAATAAAAGTGGTACTTAAGCACACATCTGTTGGAAACCCTTGTAACCCCTTTTGGTACCCCTTCGAGTGGCAGCTCATCAGACAACACCTATATACGTATCGACCTAGATCTCCTTAAGCCCTCCATAGATAAACCAATCGACCTCATGACTGTTATAGTTACACCAAGAAAAAAACTCGGGAGGATACTCTCTAGTACCTCAGTAGCGGGGTAGTATGGCTAAGGGCATGGTCTAGCCTCCTTAGTTGGTTCCCTAAGATATTGGGCCGAGTACTATTGTTGGACCCCGCATGAATATCAGAGAGCTATAGCAGAGGGAAAACATTTTTTTGTAGAATCCTTGAATACCCTAACCCTTGGGATGGAAATAAAAATAGAATAGACAAGATCTATTACCACACAACTCTATCTTTTGCATTCATGTTGTGAAATTACTACACATTTCTTCCTGTTAAGCATTTGAGAATTTTGTCACTGCAGTATTATTCAGGCCAGAGTATAACTCTGAAGGAGTACAGTGGTCTCTTCGGAACACTTAATTGGGATGTATCCCAAGGGGTTCCTCTCTTCGCCCTGATTCCAATGATACCTATCATTCTTAACACACATTTGTTTTGTGGACCTGACCCTTCCTCAACACCCTCATTTGGCCACTATCCCATTGGATCCCCCTTTTCGACCTGATCGTAGTGGTACCTATCATTTGATACCCTTCTATGAAGTGGTCTTACCCACCCCTACAAAACCCTTTTGTTTCCCCGATACCATTTTCCTGCCCATTTTCCCAAATGGCTACCACCAGAGCCTATGAACTCAATATCTTGATTGTTGAAAACCACCAGAACTAGGAAGACATCAAGACTATCAATGCCAACCTTAGCACAATCAATTCAGATATTGTGATCCACAAGGAAAAATTTTCATACATCAAATACCTGAAAGAACACTTCCTGGGTCATTCCCATAACCCTTCCTTTTCTGAGCAACCCTCTTATCAAGAAGACCATGAATCTTCCCATTACTAAGGTCCTCATAATAACCACTTTTCTCGAGACCTCCACCCTCCCAGGATTGAGGTGAACAAATTTGATGGATCTGATCCCACCAGCTAGGTCACCCAAATGGAACATTATTTCTCTTTGCATGGCATTACTGATGATTTAGCCAAGCTTCATTATGGTGTCCTCCATCTGGATCCGAAACACTGGAAATGGTGGCAATGGTGAAAAAAGGCACACCAAGGGTATCTTGCTTGGACACATTTTGTGGTTGAACTTTATGATCGCTTTGACTCTGACACCCACCATTTAGGTCGTTTGACCAAGTTAAAGCAGTCTGAGACAATGGAAGACTTTATTTCCGGATATGAGAACTTGAATTTCAGAAAAAAAGGGCGTGTCAAATGCTTTCTTTAACTTAATGTCTATCAAATGAGGTTGACCCGGTGATTTAACTTAATGCCCTCACTGGAATTTCTACTCCCCATACTCTCAAATTAATTGGTTACATAAAAAATAGGAAAGTCATCATCCTTGTGGACATTGGTAGCACCCATAAATTTAATCATCGTTGCATTACCCAAGAAGTCAATTGTTACATCTGTGCCATCAATAATTTTGAAATCATGATTGCCAATGGTGGTTCCATGAAATGTCGAGGACAATGTGAAGATGTGTGCCTCCAAATTGGTCAGTATCACCTGAAATCACATATGTTTGCTATAGACATGGGTGGTTGTGACATTGTTCTTGGTGCCAAATGCTTACGCACTCTAGGCCTAATTCTCATGGATTTAAGGACTTAACCATGCAATTCCATCAGGAGGGACAACAATATAAGTTCCAAGGCATCACAATAGGCTCTCCTAATCTCATTAGTTCCCATCACATGGAAAATATCCTAAAAAAAGGCAATTAAGAAATTATAGCCCAAATTCACTCTATTAATACCGTTGAGACTCGTTCTGTGCATGTCACCCTCCAATCTATCCTCTCCCGCCACCAAGTTATTTTTAACACCCCCCAAGAACTTCCTCCTTCCCATGGATTCCATGATCATTCCATCCCTCTCACCCCTGCCATTGTTCCTCCCAATGTTTGGCCTTATCATCATCCCTTTGCCCAGAAGAATGAAATTGAGAAAATTGTTCATGAATTACTAGAAGATGGTGTTATCCATCCTAGTACTAGCCCCTATTCTTCCCTTGTGGTCATGGCACTCAGGAAATAAAGTACTTGGCACATGTGTCCCGATTTCCATGCCCTTAACAAACTCACAATCAAAGACAAGTTTCCCATTTCGGTCATTGATGACCTCTTGGATGAATTGAGTGGTGCTCAATACTTCACCAAATTGGATCTACATTTTGGCTACCACTAGATCTGTATGAAAGAAGAATACATTCCCAAGACGAAATTTCACACTGATGAGGGTCATTATGAATTCTTGGTAATGCCCTTTGGATTGTGTAATTCTCCTTCCACTTTCCAAAGTCTTATGAATAATGTCTTTTGTCCTTTTCTCCATCATTTTGTCTTAGTTTTCTTTTATGATATTATCATCTATAGTAAAACTTGGTCATCCCATCTCTCCCATGTGAATCAAGTTCTCCATCTACTCTCTAAGCACCAACTTTTCCTCAAACAATCTAAATGTGCCTTTGGTGCCTCTGAAGTGGAATACCTGGGTCATATTGTCAACAAGGATGGTGTCTGAGTGGATCTTAAGAAAATTGAATCTATGCAAAATTGGATTAATAGGCTATTATAGGAAGTTTGTTCAGAATTATGGAAAGATTACAAATCCTCTCACTTCCCTCCTTAAAAAGAATGCTTTCACTTGGTCTTCAGCTACGGATCAGGCCTTCCAAGCCTTAAACGATGCTATGTGATCGACCCATGTCCTAGCACTCCCAGACTTCAAAAAGACATTCATATTGGAATGTGACGCTTCAGGAAAAGTTATTGGAGTTGTCCTCATGCAAGATGGTAAGCCCTTGGCCTTCACTAGCAAACAACTTTCAGAGAGACAATTGGGCCAATCCATTTATGAAAAGGAAACGCTAGCTATTTTCCATGTTGTGGATCTCTAGCATCCTTATTTATTGGGTCAACGATTCCAAATAAAAATTGATCATTACAGTCTCAAGTAGTATCTGGAACAATGAATTTCATCCCCAGCGCAACAAAAATGGGTGACCAAGCTATTTGGCTATGATTATGAGATCATTTACAAGAAGAGAAAGGAAAATGTAGTGGCCGATTCTCTTTCCAGGAAATATGAAGACGATGGATCACTTTTTTCCCTCTCCTTCATTGTACCAGATTGGATCCAAGAGGTTCGTCAGGAATGGTTGCAAGACCCCAAAATTTCTATCCTGCTCCAACAATTGCAACACAATTGTTTAGTTTCTCCATGGTACTCTTATCATAATGAAGAGATTTGCTACAAAGTCCGTTTGTATTTATGCAAGAAGTCCCAACTTAAATCCACAGTGATTTTTGAACTTCATGCCTCACCCACAACAGGGCATCCAGGTTTTACTAAAACCCATGAATGGGCCAAACGTTCTTTTCTCTGGGAAGGTATGAAACATGACGTCCTCAACTTTGTGGACGAATGTGAGGTCTGTCAACACAAAACGAGAGAAACAATCAATCCCAGGGCACACTCCAACCGCTTCTGATTCCCCCTGCTATTTGGTGAGATATTTCTATGGACTTCATTTTAGGCTTACCTAAATTGGGAAATAAGTTAGTCATCATAGTGGTTGTCGATCATCTCTTGAAATATGCTCATTTTTTTCCTCTTCAACACCTATTCACAGCCGCCATAGTGGCTCAAATATTCATGGATAATATAATCAAGCTTCATGGAATGCTTAATTCTATTGTCTCTGAAAGAGACCCCACTTTCACCAGCAATTTTTGGCAAGAGTTGTTCAAGCTATAGGACACACAATTGCATCTCAGCACTTTCTATCACCTCCAGATGGATGGCCAGACTGAGGTTGTCAACAAGTGTTTGGAAACATATTTGTGGTGTTTTGCATCTAAGAGGCAACAACGGTGGGATCAATGGTTACCCCTAGTTGAATGGTTGTACAACACATCTTACCATACAACTACTCGCATGACTCCTTTTGAAACAATTTATGGCCAAAATCCCCCATCAATTCTTTCCTATATGCCAGGGGTCTCAAAGGTTTAGGAGGCTGACAAAACTCTTACAGTCTGAGATGCTATTCTTCGTGCCCTCAAAGACAATTTGGTCATGGATCAAAATCACATGAAGCAACAAGCAGATAAAGGTAATTTAGAATGCCATTTTGTTGAAGGGGACCATGTATTTCTTTGACTACAACCTTATAAGCAGACTTCACTCAAAGCTCAGCATTGTAAAAAGATTGCGTCCAAATTTTATGGTCCTTATACAGTGCTCAAGCGTGTGGGATCGATGGCCTATCACCTAGCTCTACCCAGTCAGTCGAAGCTCCATCCTATTTTTCATGTTTCCTGTTTAAAGAAGGTGATTGGAACTAAGTGCCAAACTCAAACTAGACTTCATGTGTTGGATGAAGAAGGTTCCATATGGTTGCAACCACAAACAGTCTTGGACCAAAGAGAGCGTCATCTTCATCAGTGCACTATCCAGGAAGTGTTAGTCCAATGGAAAGATACACCTCCAGAAAAGGCCACCTGGGAGCCGACCACGATTCTACAACAATTCCCTCATCTGAATCCTTGAGGACAAGGTTGTTCTTTAAGACGGAGGGTATGTTAGGGACCTAACCTCCCTAACCCCTCACATAGGTAGAATAATATAATTCCATGTAATAAAGGCCAATATTAATAAGGCCTAGAAATAAGGAAGAATAAATCAAATGTAAGAAGACCTAATAGAAGCTTCTACTTCTAGAAGGATCTTCCTTTAGATGGTTCTTTTGGATAGATAGTTTAGTATAAATAGAAGTAGAGGGTATGAGAAGTTTGTATTGGATATTATTGTAATAGAGTTCTTTTGTGTTGGAGGTTTCCCCTTGAAGAGGCAAGTGAACATTGATCTCAGTAATCAAAGTGCTCTTTCTGGTGTTATTCTGGTATTATTTTGGTGTTATTGTCGTATTTTTCTAGTTATATCATTGTTTTTCTAACATTTTTAGCTAATTATTTATGTCTTGCATACTATTTTATAACTATAATACTACAATAAGGAAAATGAGGGTTTTACTCAGGTACAAAATCACCGAAGGAAAAACACACGAAGGTCAAGGCTAGGGAATGGAAAAAAGCCCTCAACTAGCAATTCTTTTGATATCATACCCGCGAGGTGGAAAACCCACACACCCAACCAAGTAAAGAAATGGATAAGGGTAAAACAAAACAAACACTTAACGAGTCCTAGAACAACTCTATGAGAAGACTAAACCTCCCCCTTGAGGAAGGGGAGGACCTGGAAATGCTTGTGGATGAGGAAGGTCCAGCATATATTGATCTAGATTTGTTTGAGGATGCCTACAACAAAATAATCTAATTCTAAGGTCACAACCAAGCAAGATATCAAATCGGTATATGAGATCCCCTTGTTTGAGGAAACCTCCTCCACCATTTCATAAATACATGTTATGAACCATTAAACCTAATCAGATATAAAAATAACTAATATCTTAATTATAAATGAGCTTCACATTTTCACATAAAAATTAAAATTGATAAATTTGTAAATTTAATGATTTCAACTTTCTCTATTCATCCATAAGAATTTCGAGGAAATAATGTTGATGTGTAATCTTGTAAGAACTTAAACGAAACTTCGAATGTTGTTGGGTGACTGTTTCATTGCACTAGTTCCTCCAATATGTTTTTGAAATTAGTGAAATATGTTTTTGAAATTAGTGAATTATTGGATGAAGTGTAAACTATGTTATCCACATTCATATTACAGGAATTTTATACCAACATGTTTTTGAAATTAGTGAATTATTGATTGAAGTGTAAATTATAATATCCACATTCATATTACAGGACTCTTATGGCAATATGTTTTTGAAATTATTGAATTATTAGCTGAAATGTAAATTATATTATCCACATTCATATTACAAGAGTCTTATGACAATACATTAGCTCTGAAAATGTAAAATATATTGACTTTGAAGCACAAACTCTCACGAATGCCGAGGTGAACTCTCATGTAAAATATAATGGGTTTGAAACACGAAGTCTCACGAATGCCGAGGGGAATGCCCAGATGACAAAGATTGAGTTAGAAGACGAAATTAATTTTACGTTGTACAAAATGTCTCCATTTATGCAGACTCAATAGACAGACGACCAAATCACCAAATCTGTGGTTAAAATTGAGTGTCTCTGATCTCCAAATCGCCTATTTCTGACCAAACGGCTTAAAGTATTATAAAAACTTTTGCGATAGTTGGGATCATGATAATTGCAGGAATCTCTATTGTATTGCATGCTACAAAACATTTTAAAGAAAAATTGTCATATTATGGGCTACACAGTACAGTACATTCCATTCCAGGTGACATATTCGCCAGCTTTGCTTATGCTCAAAGCAACCCAGAGAAAGCATAACGCATATATAAGGGAAAGCAGATGGGAGTAGTTAGTAATATTGTAAAAAAATCAGAACCCATTACCTGCGAGCGAATCTATGCATGTGCCGGCATTTATAATCTTGATAGTCTTATTATGTTAAGAAATAAAAAGCAAAACAAACAGACCGATGTCAAAACTGTGAAGATTCTTATGTTAAATAGAAATATTGTAGTCTATTTATTTCCCGCAATCCAATGGAATGGAGACGACGAAAAATGCACAGAGGACGTGCAGGTTCTCTGTGTACAGGCCAGAAGAAGATATTAAGTTTAATCACATGCTCACACGTTCTTTCTGCTAGCTTGCTTCCAGTCCACTCTGTTATGTGCAGAGATATGACCACTGTGCCTCTGCAATGTTTACAGATGAAAATACTGATAATTAGGAACTCCGTTATTGCAATGTGGCAGCAAAAGGACCCACGTCCCAGTCACTGTGAAACTCTTTTTAACGTTTTCCGAATCGGGCCATGACAGAACAATGCTGATTGTATTAATTAAAAGAAATTGTTGTTATTACGTCGGTGTGGAATGTAAATGTAAATGTAGGCAGAGTTTTTAAGCAATAATTATGTACTTTTTAGTAGTATATATAGTCTTAGTCTCATAAAATCTAAGAATTTATTTTTTACTCAAGAAAAATTATTTTCATAATTTTGTTATAAAATATGAATTAAGATAAATAATTTGGAGTTGTAGTGGTTTTTCATGGCTTAAAAGTTCTATGATAAGTTGGATACGGAGCGATATTGATATTATTTGTCTAGTCCTTAACATAGAAGGATTTGTCTTGTGGTAGACATGGAACAAACTGTACCAAGGTAGAGGGATAGGAGACATAGCTTGTTATATTAGAAATGGCATTTCTCTTCACATTCAACTTCATAAGATGACTCGACCCTTTCAATTAGTACATTTGGATAGAAATTTCACCAATGCTAATAAGATGTATATAACAATTTGCTATTTTTCACCTATTTATTCTACTTTTTATAAGAAAAACAATCTAGATAGAAATTGTCCTTGTAATAATTTAGATCAAGATATTTATAGTTTGAAAAATGATGGTAATATCCTCCTGCTAGGACTGCAACAAAACATGGTACTCTTTTAAGCACTAATTCCAACCATAATCCTTTATGGCTAGATGAGGACCTTGTTTTATCTAATATATACAAAAGAAGCTTTGAAGAACTAATTGAGAATTTGCTTGGTACTGAGTTGGTAAAGATATGCAACTCTCAAGACCTAATAATTTTCAATGGAGTAATGAAGTGGTCAAACTCCAACCATATAACTTGTATTCATGGGATAGGTAGTAGTGTCATAGATTATGTGATATCAGATATCGTTGTTTCCAACCAAATAACAACTTTTGACCTTTTAAATGACCATGAACCCGACTCAGATCATAAACCTTTAACCCTAACTCTAAAATTTTCCATGCACAGGAGCGATATTGAATAGAATTCTGATAATCAAAGGCAATTGATCTTTGACAAAAGTAAAGTTGACCTTTTCTTAAAGGATTTAAATAGTAAATTACATCTCCTAACTAAGGACATCATTGAAGAACTTTATCATAATTTTACAACTACCCTTTCTACTTCTATTAACAATTTCTCTTTCTAGGTGTCCTATAAAAAGAATAATAAAACGACCAACCCTTGGTATGATAAAGAATGTAAAATTGCTAGGAAAGTCATTCTAAGGGATGCTTCTAATGAGTCCTTAAAAATCGATAAGATCAATATGTACAAATCCCTAATTAAAAGGAGAAAAATGTACTATATCAATAAAAGGCAAGAACATCGTTCACAACTATCTAAGCTAGATCCTAAGAAGTTATGGATCCAAATTCTAAACCGCAATACTAAAGAAAATAATATGATTCCCTTAATGAACTGGAATTCCTACCTTAAAAGTCTTTACGAGCTCCCTAATGCCATGGACACCATTCCTATTGTCACTACAAATGATGAATTTTTTTCTTTTGATGACATAGAGTTCGGGGTTAAGCGGCTTGCAAATGGGAAAGCTAAGGAAATTGAAGGCTACCAAGCTGGAATTTTTAAAATTGGAGGGCCTATCCTTATCCTTCACATACACATGCTCTTCAATTTAGTAGTCAAGCAGGGCTTCCCTAAACCCTAGACGCAAAGCCTCATTGTTCCTATTTTTATAAATGGGGATATAAACATTCCCTCTAATTATGGACCATTTTGATTAGCCCGATTTTAGCCAAGCTTCATGGAATTATTTTGGAAAAGAAGATTAACCTTTGGCTAGAAAGTTACGGTAAAAGAGCTAAAGGCCATGCTGGGTTTAGGAGATATCATTCAACTATGGACCATATTTTTACCTTTAAGATCATTACAGAGGAGTTCCACAATACTAAAACTAATCATTTTTGTTGTTTTGTTGACTTTAGAAAATCTTTTAACATGGTTCCTAGGAAAAACATTTGGAATAGGTTGGAATAGATAAAAGTGTCTCTCAAGTTGAGGGCTGCTGCAATAAGGCTGTATGTGAACATTATTGCTAAGTTTAAAAACATTGAGGGTTGGTCGAAAGATATTAACTGTAATATTGGAGTCAAACAAGGTTGTCCCCTGTCCCCTGTCCCCTACCCTTTTTGGCATATACATCAACAAGTTAGAAGATTGCTTGGAAAAAGCAGGTTGTGTCATCCCTAATCTCACTCGTATAGTCATCAATCTTCTTATTTATGTTGATGATATTGTTCTTATGGAAAGGAGTCCCCATGATCTTGAAAACCAACTAAGAATCCTCAAGGATTTTTGCTCCAATATGGGTATGACTGTTAATACTGATAAGAATAAGGTCATGATTATTAAATCTAATAAGATTACTTATGATACCTTCGTATATGACAACAACAACTTGGAGGAAGTGATTTCATACAAATATCTTGGAATTGATATTCACCACAAGATCAACTAGAATTATAGCATTGAGAAAATGATTATTGGGGGATAGAAAGCTTATTATGGGCTTGAAAACAATTGTAAATTAGTTGATCTTTGGATTTGGGATAATAAGAAAATCCTCTTTGAGACTCTAATTATACTTGTTACTCTTTATGGATGTGGAGTATCGGGCTATAATATCTCTTGTGAATCCTGGAGAAAGATAGAGAAAATACAAAAGAATTTTGTAACCTATAATCTTGAAACTAAAGGAAATACGCCCTATTTCATCCTCTTAGAAACAAGCCTCTCCCCCATTAAGAGCATAACTATGACTAGATACCTAATGTATAAGAACAAGTTAAACAACATGGAAGACACAAGGCTTCCTATAATTTCTTCAAAATCGAGTCGTAACCACCATCGACTCAAGCGAGGATGGCATATATATGCCAAATCTTGGCTAAACTATTGGGGAATCATGGAAGACACCATTTTGCAGAATAAAGATACTATTAAAAATATCATCAAATCAAAATTTAAGGAGAAAATGTGGTGTGATAAAGAGTTAGTGGAAAAAAGAAAATTAAGGTATTATAAGAATGTAATCAACCCTAATCTAGAAGATCAAAATTATCTATATGTTTTGACAAGTGTAAAGAAAAAAATAAGCATTGTTAAGATAACAACAAATTCTCATGAGCTCCATAGTGAAACTGAGCGTTGGTCAATTCCTAAAATGCCATGGGATGAAAGAGTGTGTCACCTTTGTGACGCTAAGAAGTTTCAAGATGAAAAGCATTTTCTCATAGATTGTCGAGCCTATATTAAATCTCATTTTCAAAATATTTGTCATAGTACCAACCTTCTTAACCTCTTAACTCAACAAAACTATGGTGATCTTGAAAAACTTCTCTTAATTCTTTTCAAGCATAGAAACAAAATTCTAAATAATAAAAATTAATCACTTACCCTCTTATCAATTTGGTCTTAGTGGATGTTAATCATCATCATCATCATCATCATCAATATTGGGTAAAAACAATTAAAAGTACTAAATCATCTTAGAATTGTTTTTAATTTTTTTAATATTAGTTGCACCATACATACATTTATTTTGAATATATATCACTAGGTTATGTGAAGTCACCCATTTGAAACCCCACTAATTATTGATTATTGATTAGACCACTTCAAAAAAAATCTCACAAATAATTATTTAATTTAAAAAAAAAACTTAATTCTTTTATGATATTTTATTTTATTATAAAATTCATAAAAAATATTTTTGTTTTTATAATATTTTTTTTTCTTTTAAAAATTATATATATATATATATATATATATATATATATATATATATATATATATATA
>ML798045.1:226588-238764 GCA_009831015.1 Picea engelmannii | reverse complement strand
ACTATGGATCCACCACTGTATGTAATCCCTATCCTATGTATAGAGAGCTCAGTCAAATGGTCTCAATGTTATTTTCCATATACTTATAGAAATAAATAGAAAGGAAGGATGTTAGTGGCAAAATGTTGTGTTTTTTTTTAAACTAGTTTATTTATGTATTAATATTGTATAAAAATTACATTCGAAATTGTCTGATTGCTACCAAAAAGAAACCAGGCTTTGTCTGATTGCTACAAAAAAGAAACCAGAATTTAGAGAGTAATTAAGGGTTAATATTTAACTGTTCAAGAGAGTTCATGTAGGTGTGTAAATTAACCTAAATTCCCAAAGACCATGTGCACATCATTTCTATATTGAAAATGTAAAAAGATAAACAAGAAACTTAAAGCAACAATGTCCGTCAAATTTAATTGGGAGGTGGCTTGGCTAAGCTAGCATGGGTGGAGTTCTCATGCACCCTACACTTTCCTTTGGTATCAAAATATATCTCTTCTTCAAGAATAATTGGGTTGGAGCTAGTGCGTAGGGAGTGCTACACACTTGCTACCTTGACATAGTCATTTCCATCATTGGTGTCCCAATCAATAACTTTGAAGTTGATTCCAAATGCCACTCTACATTAAACAATGAATTTGGCTTCTACTTGCATAAGTCTATGAATTGTTTCATTCTTATTCACATGGTTGACGTGTGTATCCTTCATCGATAGAGCGGTGGAAGTTTTGACCATCCAATAAAACTACATGGCTCTAAAAAAATTAGTATCTATGGACCAGGAAAAACTCGTATCAAAAACCCCATCATAAAATTCTTGTTTAATTTAGCATTTTGAGGTCTAGGAAAACATTTGCTTGGCCTTGTTCACATGCATGTCGACATTCTACTGCAATTATGCCGAGGTGATCATATGAAATATATTCCTAGCTTGATCTGCAACTCTTTCCACACTAATGCCATGGGAATGACTAGATTCCTTGCTAGAGGGAGGAGGCTTGGGAGCACCTCTTCTTTTGGAACCATATGTACTCGATTATAGTATATCCTTGGGCCTCTGATTATCCATGGGAAAATTAGGGTAGTGTTGAAACATAGAGGGTGAGACTAGTGACTTGGGGTGAATAACAAGTTTGTGCTAGAAGACACATGAACCAACCACCTTTAGAAATATAGAAATAAAAAATAAGGAGTTCTTATCAAAAGGTTCTAAGCTAGAGACCAAAACGAACGAGGAGAAAAAATAGAGAACTATGTGTTCCTACAAACCAAGAAGCTACAACCAGGCTTAAGGAGAACCCACCCAATAAGCCACACTCTTCAATAAGAATGATTGTTTGATATAAGGGCCGAGTAGATGTTAGCAAGGACCCAACCTATATTAATAAAGGTACAACCAACCTTGGCCAGATATCTAGTCCAACCAAGAGAGGGTCTGAAATCCTCACTTCCAGGAGAACTAAAAGGCCCTGCCTTATTTCCAGGCTTAAGAACACCATGCCCACTAATGACCATGATCTTCTGTGCATGCTTATTGAACACTTCCTTACATAATAACCAAAATTTGTGCATACTTACCATTAGAAACAAGAGAGAGATGAGGTGCTAGAAAAGATTTCCATCTTCTTTCACAATCACCATTAAACCTCACATCAATCTCACATACCACATAATGAATCCATATGTCCTATTCCGTACAATACCATGACCTATGTGAACATTGGAGGGGCAACTATCGAGCCTATCAATTGTCATGTAGTAGAGGCATTAGGACCTTCGCCAGTCACCTTGTCTATGGGAGTCACAAAACATTATTGGTTTTGTGCATCAAGACAATTTTGTTTGTTTTGTATTTTATATATATGATGGAAAAAGGAAAATTGATAGTAAAATGTTATAGAAACTTAATATAGACATTGTTGAATTTTCTTATTAAACATTTTCCCATTTATCTCTTTATTGTACCAAATGAGAGTTCACAAACAACATTTAAACCACTTATACATGATCAATAAAGGGTAGTTTGTAAGTGTTGTGGAAATTTTTCTAGGATAATTTAGCACAACATACCTTACAAGTTTTGAAATGATCCCTTAGTATTATGTTGTGGTTTACTTAAAATTTAGATTTAATGTTTTCAGCTTAATGTGTGAAAATAATGAAATAACTAAAACTGAAATGAAACAATATAAGAACATACCATACAATTCACAAAAAAACACAAGATGTACCCTGGGGAAACCCCAACTAGAAGGTGAGGCTTATGTTATGCTCTTTTCTTTTCAGTAATTAAATGAAAATACAGAGAAGGGGGCACTCTCTATGGATTTTCCATGGATATTGTGGCTAGTATGGTTGCTGCAATATCTTCTATATCATCTATTAATCTTCAATATTAGACTCCTATATTCGTTGCTCAATTGTGGAATAATAAAAAATACAACAAGAATCAAACCCTTTCCTTTCTTAGTAACATAGTATTAAACATGGCATGATAGTCAACAGGGGTTAGGTTTAGAGCCTTAACATGCCTCAACCCCAAATTAATGTTCAGGTTTTGGATCCTATAGAATCTTTTTTACATGTGAATAGCTCCACACGTGCAAGAAATGTAATTTTACATGGCATCCACTCAGTATCATGGAATTCAATAAGATAGGTCAACTTACAAGAGGCATAAATTCTACATACAAATTCTGATTGAGGAAATATTCCTGTCATTTAAATCTCTTGATGTGCAAAACATCATGGAGAGGTTGGTAACTTTGTTCACAAATTTTTGACCAAAAAAATATTCTTTTAAGATCTCTAACAAGTTTTGGAAGGTTCTAGACCCCAAATCATTAAAGTGGGGCATGCCCCTAAAATGGAGCCTACAAGATAATAGCTCCAACATTTCCATCCCAAAGGTACCAAAATAGATGAAAAATTGTATAATGATCCATTCAAAATTTTCCATTGAGAAATACTTTTGTTCCCCAAAAAATTTTGTTGAAGGAGGTGAAGAAATTTTCCTGTACCTTCTCCCTAGATTACCATTTGTCCTTGCATGGAAATTGTCCTTTCAAACCAACCTACTAATGTTCATAGTAACCCCATCTAGTTATTATCGAATTCTTCTACAAAACTATATATTCTGCTAACTTTGTTCGAGCTTCTAATGAGAAGTCCTCTATGGTAGGTAAGACTTGCTCATCAGTTTCATGTTCCAACATGGAAGGCTCATAGAGTTTTAGATTCTCCACATTCACCACTATGCAAATGCACATATATGTGAGTAGATTGAGTCTATAGGCATTATCACCCACCTTTTCCCAAACTTCAAAAGGACCATAACCACAGAGCCTTGATATTCTTATCAAGACCCCATAACCTTTCTTTATTTATATAGAACCAAACTCTATCTACCACCTTTCATGTTTTCTCAATTCCGTGTTGATCATGTTAATAATTTTTTTTCCTATGTCTTCTTTGGTGTCTCATGTACTTGCAAATGGATATTCCCGATATTATCAATGATTTTTTCATCCTTTAATGCTTCTCCTATGATGTCTCACTCCTCCTTGTTGTCTATACATGACATCTAAGGTTGAAGGTGGAAAATACATAAAGTAAGTTTCAAAAGGGGAATTGTTGGTAGAAGTATTGAATTCTCAATAGAGTATTGAATATAAATCAAATTTTAAGCTCAAGTCCTTTGATTCCTCTGATTACAACGCCTCAAAAGTTGCACCTATTTCCTATTCACTACTTCTTTCTTCCCGTCTATCAATGGATAAAATATGTATATCTCTTCAATTTTTGATATTATGGTAGCTGCAGGAGGTATTAACCTCCACGTGTAACCCTGACAAGAATAGAATATTCTGGGAAGCAAGAAGAAACCCTAAAGCATTGGATATAACCCTAGAAGATAAGTCGACTAAAGAAAATAATTTAATATTGAGTCTTTAGCCTGCAGAAAGAGAAGTTGTCTCAAGAATTTAAGAGAGAGCAGTATAAATATAGGATGGAAGAGCTCATTTGTACACACACAACTCACAACTGCAAAAATCTAGTGTGCACTGCAAAAATTTAGTAAGTGCGCAAATCTGGAGAGTAGTTGTAGTTGCAGCTACTACAACTTGTATTTTCGGTTTAGGCTTGGACTTTCTCTTGGTTATTGTTTGGAATTTCTTCCTTGTGCACTAGCTCTAGAAATATGTACGCTAAATTGATTGGTTATTAGGCCTATGGTTTGCTTCCATAATTATTCTCTGTCAAGGTTAAGGTGCTTCGAGGTGGCTTCGGCCTATGGTTGGGTGACAATATTTCTATATTGTCTATGATTAAACGAGCACACCTACTTTTCTAACATGTTATGGGCCTACACTATCTTCAGACAATCTAACTGCTGGAAGATAGATTGGGAGGATTTGCTCAGTTATAGTTGCAATTGCGTCAAAGTTTTTGCTGCAGCAACAAAACCCTAACCCTCTTGTTGAGGCACCTTAAGTGAAAAGATTCACCTAATTTTTGGATATCCTAGTGCATCCTAACCTAGCACACTTCGTGGTACTCTCAACAAGACAATACTTCAATTTTGAGTTTTTGGTCAAAGTCAAAGGTTGACCAAGTCAAAGTAGTCATGACTTACTCTATGAAGTTAGAAAACAAGTTAGAAGGGGCTTCTAATTTCAGAGCATGGAAGACAAGTATTGGCCTCATCCTTTCCAAGAATGAAGTGTTGGATATTGTGAAAGGAAAGATCTTGGAACTACAGTTTGAATAAGGAAAAGAGAAGGAACCTCAAAACGTTGCAATTATGGAGAAGTTCAAGGACAATGACATCAATGCCATGAGTATCATAGTGGACTCTATAAAAGACCACTTGATACCCTACATCTCTCATCTTGAGTCATCTAAGAAGATTTACGATGTCCTATCTAACCTCTTCTCAGCTAGAAACATTGGACAAGTAATGAGTCTAAAGAATGAGCTCTGTGACATGAAAATGAATGACGATGCCAACATCACATCATACCTTGTGAGAATATCTCAGTTAAGAGATCAAATACAACCTATTGAAGAAATCATTTCAGAGAAGGAATTGGTAAATATAGTACTCAATGGAGTTCCCAAGACATGGGATGCATTTTCCACAAGCATGAATAGAAGAAAGGAGTATCCCACATTTGAACAAATTTGGACTTGTTGTGCACAAGAAGAATAAAGGATTAGCGCAAAAGAGAAATTCCAAAGGAAAGATGATGATCAATCCTACAGAAAAAAGTTCAAGAAATTCAGGAACAAGAAGTTTGACTCAGGGAAGAAACCAAATCAAGAGATGGATATTTCAAAAATACAATGCTTCAACTATCGAAAATATGGTCACTACAAGAATCATTATCCCGAGTTAAAGAAAAGAAAGGAAACACATGAAGCAACAATTGCCGAAGAAAATGAACCCTCAAAGAAAGTCAACAATAGTCCTTGTCGATACCATGTTTACATAGTTCCTATATATCTATTTCTTAGAAGATAAGATGGTCAGTGAAACAACACCTATGGAAGAATAACAAGATAAATATTACTATTAATATGATTACTAGTCAAGTAATGTATCTGAAAAGATGAAGTATGTTGACAATCCTTAGTAACAATTCATGTGGAATCCATTATATAAGTAACAACTGGAAGATAAGAAGAAATCATAATCAAACTTGAAGAGACCTAGAAGAAGTCAAAACATAAAGAATTCAACAATCGAGAGGAAATTAGAAAAAGACTTGTGACACTTTGCAGAAGGCAATAAGGTCATAGACGGAAGCATGGACTCTCTTATAGATAAGGGAGTTGATTATAGAATTCCAAAGAGAAGAGCATGCATTCATGCATGAAAACAGGATTAGGAGGGAGATAATCCTAAATGATATGATCCATTGAATATTATGAAGTATATGTCCATGTTCCCATTGAAAGTAGCAGCCATGATAAGCAACACGTGTTCAGAAGAAGTCTTCTTCGAAAAGAAGCCTTAAAGTGTCCTTAGTTGTCCATCTACATCCATGATCCTATGATGAAAGGAATAAGTTGGAATCTTCATGGAATGGAATATATATAAGGCTCAATTGACCAATATCCATGGATTGGAATTTACATGTAAAAGACTACTCTTCCCAAATAAAGCAAGTGAGAAAGAATCTTATGCCAGAAAGAGACCCATGTATGCAGATATAAGAAGACCTTGTATGGATTCAAACAACCTAATGCAGAGTATCTCATATACAACATAAGTGTGGTGAAAATTTTCTATAACAAAGATAGCATATCAAAATATTTACTCAGAAGTCTGAGATGAAGGATTGCTAATTCATGGAAAACTCTCACGATGAAATAAGAAGTGCTACTTGAATATGTTTTAGTTTGATCTTTTCCATGATGTCATGATCTAGAAGGAAACATAAGTGCTGAACTCGACCATGATATATTGTAATGATTAGAGCTATATAAATCATTCAAAGAAAACCAGTGTTCCATGATAGACTGAAGTACATTGAGATCAAGAATTATATTCTTCATGCTGAAGTCCAGAAGAGAGAAGTGGTTCTCCAATATATCTCCACAGATGAGCAGATATAAAATATTTTGGTAAAGCTTCTGTCCAAGATGAAAAGTTTGCGTAATTAAGAAACAACATGGGGCTCGTGGAGACACCTTCCTTATTGAAAAAGGAAGAGATTATTCCCAGGTTGGGAGGGAGAACTAATGTGTTATTGATTTATGGAAAATCATTTTTTAGTTCAAAAAATGGTCTAGGATGAGCAGTTCCTTTCCAGTTCGGAAACTGGTTTGAGATTTCTATTGGACAAACATTTTCGAGTTTGGAAAATGGTCAATATCAGACAGTCATTTTCGTAATGAAAATGGTTCGATAGATTGTTGATGTACCATAGTCATCGATTCCCCTTGTGGCCAGTGTGGGGGAATGGTCTAGGACAATCAGTCTTTCTGGCAGTCACTCTGAGTAGTGGTCAAGTAGAATGGTCTTCCTTGATGGGTAGTCATTCTTTCAAAGTTCACAATTGTGAGAAGTTTCAAATAATGGTATGTTTCGGAGGTTGGTGCAGGATAATCATTTCCTTAAGAAATGGTCTAGACAGTCATTCCCCAAGTCATACTCATTCTCTCTAGGTTGCACTATGATTAGTTTCGGAAGAATGGCCCAGTTATGTGAATGGTCTAGGTTCAACAATCAGGGACATACATTCCCTATTGTAGACCCATTCCCTCCAGGTTTCACTATGATTAGTTCTAGAGGAATGACCCAACTAGGTGAATGGTCCAGGCTCAAAAATCAGGGACATATATTCTTCTATGCTTGAGAAGAATAGTCCAGATAACCCATGGTTTATGTTTTACCTTTTGAGGGTATATGCTCTTCCATATCTCATATATGTGAGTGGAAGAATGACCTAGATGACTCAGTTTGTATCATGATATTGTTATACAGGTTGATATCAGATGATATGATCATCGTGGAGAGTGTTTGTCTCTGAACAGTAGTTGTATGCCACTATCTTGGATGTGTTCCACTGTTTGTGACTATGTGTCACTTATCAAGTAGTCGTGTGCTACTTGGTGTGGTTGTGTACCACTGGATAGTAGTTGTGTACTACTATGGATAGATACAATTGTGTTCTATTGAATGACATTGTTCTGATTTTTATTAAGACTATCAGTAGTGTTGAAAATGATTACTAGCTAGATGGATAACTAGTGTATGGTCCAGGACAATTATTCTTCGAGGAAGTATGTTCAAATTAGAAGAATAGTCCTTGTATCCCATGGTGTGACTTCCAACATCTGTTGGAAAAATCATTCTTCTAGGACATATGTTTAGATTATAAGAGTAGTTCTTGTATCACTCTGTGGAGTGAGTGACTTATTCAACATCATTACTCAGATGGAGTATGTCTTAAAGAGATGATGCAATTGATGTTGTCAGATGATATTGATAGTGATGCTGGTGCTCGTGATTTAATCATGAGATAGTCTAAGTGGCTATGATGATGCTACCATTTGAATGGTATGTTTGTTATCAAGACCATTACCTTCAATACCTCCATAGCTATGAGGGAGTGTTGATATTATGGTATTTGCGAGAGGTATTAACCTCCACATGTAAACCTGACAAGAATATAATATTCTAGGAAGCAAGAAGAAACCCTAAAGCATTGGATATAACCCTAGAAGACAAGTCGTCTAAAGAAAATAATTTAATATTGAGTATTTAGCCTCTAGAAAGAGAAGTCGTCCTAGGAAGCTAAGAAAGAGTAGTATAAATATAGGATACTTGAGTTCATTTGTACACACACAACTCACAACTGCATAAATCTAGTGCGCACTGCAAAAATTTAGTAAGTGCGCAAGTATGGAGAGTAGCTACAACTACAACTACTACAACTTGTATTTTCGGTTTTAGTCTTGGAATTTCTCTTGTTTATGGTTTGTACTTTCTTCCTTGTGCACTAGCTCTGGAGAGAGTTATGCTACATTGATTGGTTATTAGGCCTCGTATTTGCTTCCAGAATTATTCTCTGTAAAGGTTAAGGTGCTTGGGGGTGGCTTCGACCTATGGTTGGGTGAAAATATTGCTATATTGTCTATGGTTAAATGAGCACACCTACTTTTCTAACATCAAGTTGGTGTCCATCTTCTCCAAAGTGTATTCCAAAATGAATTGAGAAATCTTGTATCTCTATAATCCAAGATGATGTTTCTTCATATCCCAAAGTGCACCCAAACCTTTTCAAAGGACATGTTTGTTTCATTTTGTCCCTCGATGGTCTCTTTACAAGGTATGAGAATGAAATCTTACTAAATATATCAACTACCATAAACATATAGTATTGTTCATTCCTTATTCTTGGCAAACCATAGTTGAAATCATTGGAGATTTTATCCCAATGTCTATTAGGTATAGACAAAGGATGATATAAACCTTTCTTTCTATTATTGTGGTTATTGGTACAAAAAATTATGAATCCTCTAATAAATTGAGCTACATGTTCTTACATTCTAGGCTAATACAAATACCTCTGAAAGTTGGAAACTATCTTCCCAACACCAAAATGCACTGCAAATTTGAGGTGTGGATATCTATAATAAGTTATAATTTTTCACGTTTAGAAACATAGAGCTTCTCTAGCTTGTAGAACAACCCATATTGGAGATGATAGAAAATATTAATATCACCTTATTCTACTTGAACTTGGCCCTATATCTATTGAAACACATATTTAAAGTCCTTGTCTCTTATGTATGCCTCTTCATATGCATAATGGGTGAAAGGATCCATGTGCATAAGAGTTCCTCAGGATGTGATCTTGGATGTGGTTGGATTTGAAAGCATGTATTCCGACTTATTAGTGCCATCCTTATTATATTTGATGATTACATGAAATTATTGTAAAAACCCCTTCCAATTGTAGTGCTTGGTTTTCTAAATATTATTGTAGGCTTGCAAATGCTATAGTGGTTGGAAATAATTTTGGATGATGGTATCCTTTCCCAAAAATAGTTCCTCCAATTATTAATAGCTTGAATCAGAGCATAGATTTACTTTCCATATGTAGGGTATTTTATGACTTCACCATGAAACATTTCAAAATCATAACATATCGACTTACTGTTATGGAAAAATCCCCCCCCCGTGGATAGGTGAGAACTTCCTCATATCTATCCTTGATATGAAACAAATTACAGGATAGATAACAATAATTTTCTCCTCTAAATATGCTAGATATGATCCTCAATTATGAAATGAGAAGGAAGAGAATGGTTCATACCTTATTCTCAACATTTTTCCTTCCATATTCTTGGTTGATGTTGTTGAACCCTCTTTTTTCCACATTTCACCACCTAATAAATCCATTATTCTTAAACAATTTCTTGAATTTTGTCATTAATACACAATATAATCCATCATTAACCATCATTATTCATAATTTTACATCAAGTGGGATTAATACATCATTTTTCTATGTTTTTGTGATTAAAGGCGGTTATATCATGGTTTTGCTCACAATGGTTCGTGTTAAGAATTCTTGCAGATCAAGAGTCTTCTCCAAGTAATCTTAAACATTCAAAGTGTTCTTACATTTGCAGTGGTCCTTGCCAAGATTCAATTTCCTCCATAGGGAACAATAGTAAGTATGAAATGGTAAAAAAAATTGAGTTCATTTCTTATACCAACATGTTCAGTATTCCAATTCCATCATTGTAGTTCTCATACCCGATATTGTATCTTAGCTTATCGGTGCATATCCGGGAGGAAATAGAGAACATGAGTTTTCTCCGTAGCGATGTCGAAATGCTATAGTGCAAGTCTAAATGTGCTCAGGTCGCATGCCGTGTGGACCTCCATCTTTAAAACAACAATTCCACTGAATTTGGCAACAGTTTTCAAACAACATAATTTTGTCTCGATTTTCATGCAAATGAAGATGAATCCAAATATTCTAAAACAATGGTTTTGTTCCCAGTATGAAAATTTGACTAACACTTGGGTTGTTTTCATAAATAATCTACGGTTCGAGATTTATGCTCGGTTCTTCAATGCCAATCTGTCCAAAATGCGTAAATTTGTCCAGATTCATAATTAACACCCATATTTAAGAAAATGAAATGAAACATCTAGATTTAGTTCATGCCCATCTTGCATTCAAAGTATTTTTCTAAGCATCGCATGTGGACAACCAAATTGTGTAAGACAACAATAAATTAGTTTTGGTAATGTTTTTGTATATAGTTATCAAATTGTTCTCACAAACCATAATCTTTCAAACATAAATAAGAAGAATCATATGTATTAAATGCCCAAATCGACTATTATGGGAATTAGTTCGATTGACATGATATAAATTCAAGAGAGAATGATAGAGTGGGGACACATGATTTTTTATTTTATTTTTTATTTTTTTTATTTTTTATTATTTGTTTATACTGGGGGAATCAGAAACTCGTGGTTTTCGTACTCGCGTGACATGGGGTCGATACCCGTCCACTACCACTATAACCCCAGGTGCACCACACAACCCGCAAGCATGGAGCACAAGTAAATCGGGGCGAGAATCGAACTTGAGACCTCCTTTACATATTTCCTTCCATTTACACAACACTTGCCAATCGGTCTACACCCCTGCGGGCGGGGACACATGATTATTAATACACTGATTATTTTTTATAAAATTATTGTATGAGAGATGGGTGCTCATTGTAAATAAAGGCTGCAATTTTATGTAATGAATAATTGGTTGTTGCCAAAATTATGAGAATCCTTCATATTCGAGTTCATAGTTGTAGGCATGTTGTCTAGGTTGGGAAGGGCCCATCGATCCAGGTAATGTCTTGGATTTTATTTATTAGTTTATATTGCTATTGAATTTAATTTTATTTCAGTCTATGTGTTATTTTCACATGCATTTAGTTTATGTTCTGCATTATTTTATAAATTCATGAGATTAATCCTCGAGTTAAAAGCATCTACAATTTCTATCTTTTTATTATCTTCGTTCATCGTCCTTTGATCCATTATGAACTCTAATTTTTCATTCATTCACCCAACACATTCATATCGTTTATCCTCACATTTATAATTGTTCACCTTCTCCATTTAACATTGCACGTTGTCAAAAGTTAGGTGTTATATTAGTAATGCAAGAAGGTTTTTATTACTCCTATTGGTTTGTTTCATGTATGCATGCAAGTGACTTCTTTTAAGTATGATATCGTTCTATTATTAATTCTTGATTGGTATATATATTCTTTTATATGTGTTGTTATATTGTTACAAATTTGTTATATATATTATTTCATATATAGATTGTTAATTTACATTATTAAGTGTTAATTGTTATATTGTTCGTTTCATATATTGTTGTATTAATTGTTATTTATTGTTAGATTGGTCGTTGTATATATCATTTTTGCATATACTATTATGTATTTTTAGATTGTTAAATTGTTTTGTTATTGTTACGGATTATTTAAAATTATTATCTTATTGTTATATATTGTTTTGTTATTCATTATATTAATTAATTCTAATGTTATTGTTTTGTTATTATGTTGTTTTATCTCATTATTATAACAGGACATGAGATCCTTTCAAAATATTGCTTGAGGAATCCCTCACGCAA
>ML798045.1:165952-209859 GCA_009831015.1 Picea engelmannii | reverse complement strand
GTGTGTAGGACCTCATCAACAAGATATCAACTATGACTACCCCATAACACCTTCAGGTATATGTTTAAAAAATGGCATGTATTTACTCCCTCCAATATTTCTTTTCCATCTACATCCCAATCCATTTTCCATTTTCCTCTTCATAAACCTATAGTTAGGGCCCCCACCCTTCATTCGTTTCAAACACTTTCACCTCCATAAGGTCAAGCCATATTGACACTAGGGAACCCATCTCTCTATATGCACATGAAACCATTTTTTATTCATGTGGTAATTGTATAAATTACGTTTTTCCAACAATAAATAATATTTAGGCCATCACATCCAATGGTGCCATTTTTTACCCGACGACAACCCTTGTCTCCCTTGGTCGAAGCATTTATACTAAATTTGTTTATCTATAGAAACATGTCTTGTTATCCAAACCTCGATTTTCCCAGTACCATATGTCACGACCCCTAATTTTCACCCTTAATTCCCACCTCCTTGCTTCCTTGTCACTTTTAGTAACAATTTGACAAATATATTTCCATTTCTTGAATGTTCCTAAGACATCAAACACGCCTTGTCTAGTTGAAACCCTTGATCACCACCCTTGTCAGTCATCTTCTATTCTCTAACCAATGGAATTTTTTAATCTCATTTCCCCCACCCTCTTCCATATTTACCACTTATTCATCATCCTCACAAGTCAATACCTAATACCATATTGATCAATTTATTTCAAGGATCCCCTTCCTCCTTACAATCATCGTTGCATTCATGTAAATATGAACATCAGTTTCCAAGCATGCTACAATATATTGGTTCTCATTATCCTACAAATTATGAGACTCGGATGGGTCATAGAGATTCATCATTTCTCTCTTCTTCTTTTGACCCCCTTGATGTTTGACATCAACACCTATCCATATCTAGGTGGGTCTTTCTTAGTGATAGTTGTAGTTATCTGTACTATTTGAAGACCTCTAAACTTGACAATCCATCAATGTCTATGAGTCATGAACACCCATCACATATGTTCACTACAATTTTTATGGAAATTTCTCATTTCATAACCATCATTTTCTATTACCAATTCCCTTGAGGGAACTACAAATATTTACTTTAAAATATTTCAGTAATAGGACTAGTTCAACATTCATATTTATGATTGCAAATTATTTTTGGGTTATGGCTTAAGCATAAGGCATTCCTACCTCATTTGTATAAAGATCCTTATTATTTTTTCGGGTAGTATTTTTACAAATTGATCTCTCCTCCTTCCTCCAAATGGAAATCCCCAATTCTCTCTCTCTCTCTCTCTCTCTCTCTCCCTCTCTCTCTCTCTCTCTCTCTCTCTCTCTCTCTCCTTGTACAAGAATTCATTGCACCAAGAGAAATAAAAAATGTTTTATTTTGGGTATACATTTTCTCCTATTATAAAAAATCAAGGGGCATCTATTATCACCAAAATATCACTCAACAATCTATACATGTGATCGCCAAAGAAGTCAACAATTTAATACACCAAATTACATATTCTTAGCATTAGCATACCTTATTCAACAAAATAAGAAAATATGGAAAGTGGTTATTTATGAATCCATCTAACCCACCAAAACACATTTAGCACCATCCATGTGTGTCAGCGTTGGATAATGAACAAAATTAACCATGAATCACACACTTCAATGCGACTATTTCTATCGAAACCTACATGAATTTGACAAGCAATGCATTAATAATACCACTTGCATCTTGCATAACCTCAAATCAAGTGTACCTGAATGGGACGAATCTTCAACTCTAAAAGTATCTATAGGACCACTCAAACTATATGGTATCCGCCTCTATGTGAGATCCCCTTTCACATTTGGAGCTAGACAAAAAAATACTTGCAAAAATCCTATATAAGAGAGGGCCATTAGTATGTATTTATAAGAAGAAATCAATGTATTTTTATGTTGTTGGTTTTATCTCAGAGAATACTCTTTTCTCTTAAGTTCATTCACACATCCATAACCAATCTTGTTTGGTGTACCAATTCTATGTCCTTTTGAGAGCTTGGGTTCACTTATTCATACCATTTTACTTTGTTTTGAGGAGAGAATAAAAGGTTATAGTGGGAATGAAAAGGACCCTCCCAAGGAGGACTCGTAGGAGATCCCATTTATGCTCGTACTTCGCTCAAAGGTGTTATCAATTAAATATTGGCGAGGAACACTAAAAATGTAAGAACACTTTGAATGTTGAATATCACTTGGAGAAGACGCTTGATCTGCATAAATTCTTAACATGAACCATCATAAAAAAAAACATGATATAATCGTCTTTAATCACTAAAAACATAGAAAAATGATGTATCAATCCCACTGGATGTAAAATTATGAATTGACGGTTAATGATGGTTTATAGTGTGTATTAATGACGAAATTCAGGAAATGGTTTAATAATAATGGCTTTATTGGGTGGTGAAATGTGGAAAAAAAAGGGTTCAACATTCCCCCAAACCCGAGTATTTGCATTTCCTCATGCAAACATGATAATGAACCTTTTTTTATTTATTGTATACTTTGTTTCACGTAAGTATATTTTTGTGACATTTTTTCTTTGTGTAGGTGTTAGTTCTTGTGGAGCAACATGCACAATTGAGTTTTATCATATGGTCACAGATTGATTTAAAACAAAGCAACAAAATTGTCATGAAAATGAAGGACAATAAAGGGATGGGTATTATGAGGGATGACAGATGATTGAAAAGGATGGTTTGTAAACTGATGGAGATTGTGGTAGTATGAGTATGAACTTGGGAAATTTTATACTATGTACTTTACTTTCATCTTAAGACCAATATTTACTTGTAGTTCTTTTCATGAATAGGAAGTAATGACTTCATCCTCTTATTCAAAACATTTGGATAATGATCTTAAGAATGATTTTGATGTACAAGGAGAAGACACTATGAATGATCCTTTTTAGTTATACTTGTATACCACATATTTCCTTTTCATTTCTTGTTGTTATGATGAGAGTATACATTTTCTTATGAATTATGGAGTGAAAATGGAAGGTTACTAAGTAGTGGTGATGGTACTTTGTAAGTGGTGATGATGTGTAGTGGAATATGGAGTGGTTACGCATCTTTTTTTCCAAATTCTTAGTAAATTAAATATATTTATACATGTTTTACCTCAGGTTACTTTTGATGTGCTATAAAACTTGTGTGGGGTTGATGTATGCCAGCTGAATGATGAATATGAAGGTGAGAAAGGTTGATAAATAATGAAAATATGAGAGAGAACTGAAGCTGATGGGAGATGAATTTGTTGAAAGAGGATGAAATGAATCATGTTGAAGGAAGGAAAAATTGGTTGATATGAACTGAAAATGTTGGAGATGATACTAAGAATTTGAAGATATGGAAGATATTTGGAGATCTCCTCCAAACCCAAGGGTTTGCATGTCCTCATGCAAACTGCTTGAGACTGAGTGGGAGTATTTTATTGGAACAAGATGCTACAAGAAAACAAATTGTTGCAAGATTTTGTTTATACCATGAAAGAATATAGTCTTCATCCTTTATTCACACTTATGTACATGCTAGTCCATGTGAATGAATGTTCTTTAAGTTGAACATGGAAAAAATTTGTTGGATTACCAGTTAATAATGGAAATTGTTGACAAACGTGTGACCACTTACCAATGATGTTAATGATCATCAAGGTACTAGAGTACAACCAAGAAAGTAAGAGTATATGTGTTGATGTCGAGTATCCTGTAGGCTCTGAATATCAAGAGACATTGATGTATCCCCTTGTCCTCAATGCATAAGTTTAACATTGAGGCATGTAAACTCCAAGGTACTACAAATGACTCTAACCTTGTTCCTAGATGACGTGTTGATGTTGATGGGACAGGATTTATTGGAAGGTGGACCTTAAGGAATTCCACATCATCCAACACCAGTGAAAAACATAAATTATTTGAAGAATACAATACAAGATTTGAAGCAACATAAACTTACAAAAAAAATTGTGAATCTTTTCTGCTGGGAATCCTAGTTTTCAAAAAATATTTCTGTCTAGTTGCACCTGTTACCTAGTTTTCACAACTAGACTTATTTTTCTCTGTACTAATGTATTTATTTTATTTATTACAATTCCCTTCTTTACTTGAAAAAGGAAACCCTTTACTCAATCATAGTAGTATTTTCAATAAATCCATGTGCATAACAATATTACAAATGCATTCATACTTAGGTTTGAAAATTATTCTTTAATGTATATTAGAGCATGAGAAGGCATCTTCTTCAAGTGATGTGATGTGAAGAGTTGTTGAAGAAGAGAGTGGTGCTTCGATCTGATGGTCATTTGGAACCAATGTTCAATATATTCATGATGTCCTTGGTGCTCTTATTCATTTGGACCACTTTGTATGTCCTCCTCTGCCATGCCATACATATATTATTGATCCACTTCTTGAATGCATAAAGGATTGGATGATGGGCATGGTGGAAATTCCTTGGTATAGGTTTTATTGCCTTCTCTCCATTGGATGCACTCCATGGTTGTCTAATATTCTCTGTAAATTGGCAAGGATGATCATAGGGAGATTCTAGATGTGACTCTTGAAACTCTTGGTTGTCTATCACTTCTCAGAGTACATGTATGTTCTTGAATGCTATCAAGATTTTATCTTCCTGAGAGGAAGATATCCCAACTATTGATAGGATTTGAGAAACATCTTGGAGTATAATTTCGTATTTTGTTCAATGGACTCTTGAGCATCCTTGTTTTGCCAGCTGGTAGGCCCTATGTTTCATAGAGGTTAGTGTATGGGGGATCTAATAGCTCCAAAAAAATTTAAAATCTTGAAGAAATGAAAAGGAAACATTGAAGTTAAAGAAAATAAAATCAAACTAATAATGTACTTGAAGCGTCATTGTGCTACTAAGAGCCTGTTTTCACCAAGTTATATGTTCACACAAGTTAGGATTCTCTTTTTTTCATGAATGAAACTAAAAGAAAAAAAACTTACATAAAAGAAACAACAACAAGGCTTCGGAAAAACTCACCAAAGTGAATGCATCGGGCTAGAACTCAGGAAATTCTAAATCAAGGGAGCCTTTGCATTTTACCATTTCTCCTCCCCTAAGTTGCAATTGTATCTAAATTACAAACAAAACAAAGAACTTATGAAAACAACCTACCTATGCTTTGGTCCCTTTAGCACCTCCACTACAACGACACCAAAAATGCTGGGTAAATTATATGCAATAATTTCCAGACATTAAATTATCGATTGGGAGGTTCGTAAACTTAGAGGTGTGAGGATAGGAAATGCAGGATTAAATCTATAATATACCCTATGCTAGCGACAATCCAAACAAACAAAAAAGTTTAAAGCAAAGAAATCTACAAGAAATGAACTTTGGGAATATATCACTGGGATGTGAGACAATAAGTGTTATAAGGGTTCAATGTTATAATATTTCATATATGTATGTTCATGCAACTTCTCATGTGTAGATTACTAACATGTCTCAATCCTTTAATGATTATTCCTGTAGTAGATTCTTCTGTTGCATGAAATGATAGAAGACAAATGAAAATTAACACCAAGGAAATTGTCACTAGGTTGTGGAACAACTAACACTATAAAGGTTATGAGTTGCAATATTTCACACAAAAGTGTTTATGAAACTTTGCGGAAGTAGCTTATTAGTGTCTTTAACATTCAATGATATTCATGTAGTGGATCTAAACATATGCTGCATGAAAAAAAATTAAATTAATGCAATGTAAATAATTCAAAGGAAACACACTTCAGAGATTAGTCCTCAAGAGGGATACACCAAAAATAGAAATAGAAAGAAAAAGAAAAGTGAAACGTGTGGATATGGACTTAGCTTCATTTCATTAATGAAAAAATGATCCTTCAACACTATATTCATGTTTGTATAAAAATACATAACAACGTAACAATGATATTGAATATATAAAAAACCTACATATATTCCACACAATATCTTTCTTTTCTCCTACCATGAGAGGTCGCTTGGGTGTGCGAGAGATTTTTTCCTCAAGAGAAACAAGCTCGAGACCCAATTATTTTTACCCTGACCTCGTTGGAGATATGCATTAAGATGACAAGGATAAGACCACTCTGATACCACTGATCCGTATTTTATGAGCAGGATGAAATGAATACAAATTATTAAAATATGCTTAACAAAGAATAACAGAGATACAATAAAACTATTGATCTGGATTTTATGAGTAGAATGAATTGAATACAGATTATTAAAATATGCTTAACACAATATAATCGAGATACAATAAAAATGGTTTTCTATTCAACAACAAAATAAGATGAAACTGTAAAATGCAGTGGAAAACAAGCTTGTTGGAATGGTGGTGGCTTATCTCTGAGAAGAGATGTGACAGTTGCGCTCATTCAAAAGAAGATGATTAAATGAGGCTATGAAGGAATTTTTACAATAAAAAAGAATGTCAAAAACCTTAGACATCCAAAAACCTAACCCTAGGACATGAAGTTGTTGGAGAAATTTCTATTTTCAACACACTAGTTCAATGGGAGTAACACTAGTTCATTGGGAGTTAACTGACTAGTTTTATTTTTAGACTTTCTATTTTTACCATCACTATTATGCATGCATGCATTCCTAAGGAAAGCTAACTGCTTGATTTATTTTCTTAATTATGGAATGCTTTTCCCTATATATGAGTGTATTCCACCCATTTATTGTATCATATTGATAATGATCTATGTATCAATCATCAACTCATTGGAGTAGTGTGAATATATTTTCTCATTCTTCCATATTGAATCTCTCTTCGTTTTATTGATAAGCTTTTTTTGTGCATGATTTAAATAGATCTCCTATGCAGGTTTTCATGAAACACTGACATGGTATCAGAGCTATGCTGCTTGGAGCAAGCCAGACAAGCCAAAGAATAAGGAAAATCGGAGTTTTGACGAGCTAAATCCATGGTCATAAATTTCAACAGTTATTCCTCCCAAAATATTTTGTTTTTTAGGAAATGACTTGGGTTGAAAGTAAATCAGCCCATTTTGGAAGTGATCTTTCAACCATTTGTTGAGATTCTTTACCGTTTGCTCAGAAAGTGAGCCACAAGATAGCCTCCTGAAACAGATATGAATCCGTGGCCATACCTTTCCACATTCATTGCTCCCAAATTATTACGTTTTGGAGGAAATGACCTACATGTAATGTAAATCGGCCCATTTTGGAAGTGGGTTTTCAATTGTTTGGCGAGATTAATCATCGTTTTCTCAGAAATTAAGTCTCAAGATCATCTCCTGAAATAGATATGAATTCTTAATTTCTTAATTTTTCACTTGCAAATTGAGAGTAAATTTTTAGGGGTTCTTGGAATCAGTGGGAGAGATGGATATGACAACTATTATATAGTCAAACTTGGTGGTAATCCTCACACCATACAATTATTTTGATTGGAAGCCCAAGGCGACATTCCAACTCAAAAGAAAAAGACTGTATAATTTGATGATGGCGACAGAAACAAAACCTACATCAACGATTGAGAAGATGAGATGAGCAAACCGTAAGGATGAGGCCATGAGACTACTTCTTGAATTAATATCCACTGATTTATGGTTTCATGTTGTTGCATGAAATTCTCCAAATGAGATCTAGACCACCTTGGAAGGACTCTTTGGAAAGCAGGATGAGATGCGAGGTCATAAGCTTGAGGTAGAGTTGAATACCTTAGACCCTAAAAGTTTTGATAATATACAAGATTTTCTTACTAAATTTAAATATTTTCTATTAAGCTTGGGTGAATGTGGTATTGATAAGTCTACACAAGAGAAACAACTTATTCTAACAATTTTGGCCAAGCTAGGACCAAAATACACTATATATGTCTCCAATTTCCATTATGGCAGATGTCTTTTTGGAATAAATTGGAAAATGCCTACGTTGGCTCAGTTCATTGAGTCTCTTACACAAGAGTAGACAAAACTCATACATATGGGCCTCATGAAAGATCCCAAAGCACATGCACTCACCATGCAGGATGGAAAAGGGTCATTCAAACAGAATAGGACGGAGGGATATTCCAAATCCTTTAATGATTCTTCAGGTTCCGAAGGCTCTTCAGATTCCAAGAAGAAGAAGAAGGAAAATCAATGCAATTACTGCAATAAACTGAATCATGAAGAATCCACATGCATGATGAAACATATCGATCTTATGGCACATACACTTCAACAGAACGACCTTGGAAACTTTATTCCAGAGGGAGTGAAGAAGCAGAAGGAAGAAGATCATGCTCCTAAGAAAGATAATCATCATGCTCTTGTTGCAATTAATTCCTCATTTGATTCGTGGATTATAGATTCTGGTGCAACCCATCATATGGAAGCAAAAGAGGAAGTTTTCTCTTCCTTGAGTCCATGCTCAAGACCCCCTATTCTCATGGGGGATGATACTCTAGTAGCAGTAGCAGGAGAAGGGAGAGTGAAACTCCACAATGGAAGTTTTGAGAATGTTTTACATGTTCCAAAGCTTTCTATGAATCTTCTCTTAGTTTATCAGATCGCTCAGAAAGGTAAAAAGGTTGAATTTACATCAGATTCAGTTTCAGTAATTGACATGCATGACAATTCCATCGTTGCAATTGGTGAGGTGGATCACAAATCAAGATTGTATAAATTCGCTAAGTTTTCTGACGATGACTCTATTTTACTTACCCGTAAGGAGAGTACTTTGCATGCACCTCCACTGAAACATGAATATACTCTTGATCTTCCATCAGTTTCATACATTAAAGATGATTCCATACACTCTGATTCTATACATGGAAATAAGAAGGTAGTACATCTAGATAAGAAGCCAACACCAAAGCTTCAGTAGATGCCCAAGAAGGCACATACCACGCTTTAGGAAGAAGGAAAACTTGTAGGGAATCCATTGGATTCGAGGAGGACTCAATCTCATCATGACGATCCTTCTCATGTATTTTCAACTTTAGAACCTGCAATGCCCACACATTGCTATATGGTTTAATCTACTGATCCACATAAATACAATAGGGTTGTGGGAAATCCATTATGGCAAGAATCCATGTAGGAGTATGACTCACTCCTACAAAACCAAACTTGGAATCTGGTTCCACGTCCACCAGAAAGGAATATTTTCAAGTGCAGATGGGTCCAGAGAATTAAGAAGTACAAGGCCCAACAGGTTGCCAAAGGACTTCATCAGATCCATAAATATTTCTACATCTTCACGAAGACTTTCAATGAGCAGAAGTTTCAAACTTTGCGGGATCGTCTTGCAGTGAAGAACACAGTTGTCTAGTAGCTTCTATTTTCTTCTTTTGATACATTATCTTTTGAGGGGGGGCTTTGTTCCCACATGGTTTTCCCTCTTTCCTCAGTGTTCATTAGTTGCATTGTACATGAGTACCTAAAATGGCCTAGTAGCTAGGACTCATTTTTACTCCATAGTGATGTTCAGAGGGGGTGTTGGAGAATTTTTTATTTTCGACACACTAGTTCAATGGGAGTAACACTAGTTCATTGGGAGTTAACTGACTAGTTCTATTTTTAGAATTTCTATTTTTACCATCACTATTATGCATGCATGCATTCCTAAGGAAAGCTAACTGCTTGATTGCTTTTCTTAATTATGGAATGATTTTCCCTATATATGAGTGTATTCCACTCATTCATTGTGTCATATTGATCATGATCTATGTATCAATCATCAACTCATTGGAGTAGTGTGAATATATTTTTTCATTCTTATATATTGAATATCTCTTCCTTTTATTGATAAGCTTTGTTTGTGCATGCTTTAGCTAGATCTCCTATGTAGGTTTTCATGAAACACTGACAGAAGCACCAAAAGTCACGTGGGCCCCATTTGGGTAAGTCAGTACACCAACTTCTTGAGGTCGTAACTTTTGCATACGATCTCCGTTTAGGCGCACGATAGCCCGTTAGAAAGGTATCATCAAAGAGATTCATTTTGGGGGCTCAGTTATTCCTATGTCTATCATTAATAATATCGATCCAGAAAAACCTTCATTTAGGCCCTCAAAATGGCCCCAGAAGTTAAAACTGCTAAAAATAGTAATGCCAGAAAACTGTTTTGAGGGATTTGGAAAAGGTGGGTGGCCACTGATATCCACCTGGATCATGATCATACAACACAAAAATATTATGGAGGATATTCTATTCATAGGGGTCTGACTGATTTCATTGTGAAGCCCATGAGGGTCCTTATAATTGATTTTGTTACCTCCACTCTATCGTTTGAGAGTCTCAATTCGCTCTTGGGAGAGGCATACCTTAATTAGTTCGAGAGGCCGAGTTTCATCAAACTTTTCTTGTTTGCGTGCATTGGCCTCTAGTTTTATTTAGGATTTTTCTCTTTGAATATTAGTTAGCCTTAGTATTTTTCATTGCATCACAATTTTTGAGTTATCGTGGAGAAGGACCAACCTCCCCACCGGTCTCATCGGCTCTTGAATCATTTACCACAATTTGGTTTGATACAAAAACCACCTCCTAAAAGGAACAAAGTTAGTAAATGTGGTATGTACATCTCCTCCACTCAGGTTTGCGATCATCCCATCATGAGTACTGATTCAGATATGATTATTGATTCGACTCCAACATCCGCTATGGTTAGTGGAGTCCCCAAAACTCCCTCATCATCGCTTACTTGGATTTCAAGGACTCCATCAGTTAGTGCTACCCAATCCATGAGTGAATATTAGTCCATGGTGATGAATCCTTTTATATTCTCAAATGGTATGACTTCATCATCATCAGTCTCTATTCCCCCTGGCACCTTTTCGATTGGGATTCCTAGTTACAGTGCTTAGTCAATTCCTTTGACCTCTAATCCTTTTTATTTTGGTATGCCAAATATGACTCCACACATGTTGTCCTCCATTCTGACATCTAATTTCAATACTAGTTTAGGGTCCAAGGGAACGTCACCTCCTTATAATGCTTTCCCATTCAGTGGGGGTCATTTCCTATGATAGGGGGTTGAAATCCTCCTTCCTCCGGACCCAATCCTAGTTATAGTTTTCAAGGATGGAATGGGAAAATGGACGATGTTTCTACTTCATATATCTCATTTGTCTATCCCTCATTCACAATGCATGTTCCCTTATATTCTTTTCTTATGGAAAATAGTACTCCTCCCACCTATGGTATTACATTAGGGGGAAGTGTACATCCTCATATTGGAAACCCCATGTACATAGTTCCTTTGTTGGGGGGAAATGTATATCCTCACATGGGTAACCCATATCATACTGTTGTTTCCTTGCAAGCAGTCCCACTAGTGATGATGCATTTACAACCTTTCATGAATAATTTAGGAGGGGCATATTATCCTATCGGGAAAGACCATGGTGTTTACCAGAACCCTTCTCGGCCCTCATTCTCTCAAACTTAGAATTTCTTGGGAGCATGGTCTCAGACACCACATCCAAGGCTCCCTTTTTTGGCCATGATTAAATTTTGAAATCTGTTGGTATTAATGAATGACCCCATGTGTCATGATCTGACATGGACCCCTTTCCCTTCCAAGATTCCCTTGGACATTCTAAAATTCAAAGGTAAGAGTGGCAAGGATCTATGCTATCATGTTACTACGTTTCACTTATGGTGCTCGTCGAACTCTCTCAATGATGACTCAGTCCATTTGAGATTGTTTTAATGCACCCTTACGAGGGTTGTTGTGAAATGGTACATCGAGTTACCAAGGAGAATGTACAAAACCTTTCATGAGTTGGAATTAGTTTTTCTCAACCACTTTCAACTACTAGTTCATTACGACATCGGTACTGAATTTTTATCAAATTTTCATCAGGACAAAGCCACCCACATCTCAGATTACATTCAAGAGTGGAGTAGAATAAAGCAGTTGATTAAAGCTAACATTCCTCTAGATTTTGTATTGGAGTGGTTCCTTAAATCCCTATTGTCATATGAGTCAAAGGATGTCTCTACATTTGGAGAAACAACTAAGGAAGAAGACATGTTTAAATCCCAACAATTAGATCTTATATATGCTCAATCTGGGATACTCTATGAGATTATTCTTGAAGCACCATGGTCAAGTAATGATCTAAGAAAAAATAYTGGGCCTCATGCTGATGGAATTATAGGCTCAGAAAATTCCAAGTATGTGGACTAGGTGACGAATTAGATGAAAAATTTATCTCTCAACCARTATGCAATTGGACAAGCTATGGYTCCATGTCCTCCCACCCAATCATCGGTTGTACATTCTATGCAGTTGATGAACCTGAAGGATAAMAAACAACAAAGATGGAATAGGAGGAAAGGTATAAATAAAAAATGCAAGGGTGGGAATAATAACAACAATAAAAAGAAAAAGGACAATCAGAATAACGACAATTTTGATAACAATGTTGGTGAGGCCAAGAAATAAAAGCRGAAGGTGAAGTTTCCATGTAAGTTGTGTAAATAGAACCTTACCCATTTATTCCCTAAGATAGAGGAAGCCTTGAGGATTATAGTGAAACAACCTATTATGTTAAATAATATGTTTCCAAATAACCAAAACATGGCATGAGGAACCTCAAACATTGGAAATGAATTGGTTGAGGTAAAACTCTCCCAGCACATGACAGTCCCCATCAATGCATGAGTATGGTTTGATCTGACATTAGTGTAGCCACTAGGACTCATGATTATATTCATTTGCAACCTACTTTGGGTACAGATCCTCCCCCTCCAGAAACTCCTTTGTAGATCGATAAGCCTGACCCTATGCCTCGCATTCCAAAAGGAGTTCTTAAGCACCCTGCTCATAATCCCAATGCCAGAGCCACCCATAATTACTCGATTGTTAAGGATTTGGGCCAAAACCTGTGTGCAATGTTAGCTTTGGAGGTACTCTAGACATGCCCAACACAGAGGAATGCCTTGTTATATGTGATGGGGGATCTTGACTCAAGTGGTTCAAATTTTATCAAGTTTGATGTCACAAATTTACAACTCTTCTTACCTTACCATGTGGCTTTTAAAATTCACGTGGAATGTAAGAATCACACTATTAAGCGTAATGTCATCAATCAAGGTGCTTCGATGTCTTTGATGTCTCTATATTTATGGAAATACATTAGCTCTTACCAAATTTCTCAATATATGAATATGTTAACTACGTTTGATGGGAATTCATTTAGACCCCATGATATCCTCCTTGCTCTTCAAGTCTAGTTAGGTGGTAAAAATGTGGCAGTCTAGTTTGAGGTGGTTGATGCCCCCATTGATTACAATATTTTATAGGGGTGTAATTGGACTTATGGTATGACATATGTCATGTTGTTGGTGTTTCATGTTTTATGATTTCCTCATGAGGGGATGGTTGTGAGGATCGACTAGTTATCTTTCACGTGATCTAGTTCCTCTGCATCGGTGGGACCCTAGGTCCCCATTGTTGAGATTTATTAGAAGGAAAATCAGAACATTGGTGTCAAAATATCTCCTTCCTTAATGGAAACCTTAAACTTATCGGCACCAATATCGTATATTAATGTCATTTTCGGTGAATCCTCATTTTCATTGAAGTTTGTCTTGTTCCACACTTCATATTTTGATGAACCATGGACTCTACCTTCTTTGGCTATTTCATATAAAGGTCATTCACACATAAGAATGGAAATGACGTTATATGCAGCTAAGATTTCATACATCCAGGAAGCCATTGCAGACTCAAATCCTCTCTCTTCGTGGACGAAAGAGATGGATCATGTCCCAGAGCCCATTTGGGTGGTAAATTCATATAGTTCACATGATTTCCTTGATAGTACATTTCCTTTGGAAAAAGTGATCTTAGAGGCCATGACTAGTCTTGAAAGGCCTTGGGAGGACCTTCACCACATATCTTATTTCCTCCTAGAGCTTGAAAGGATTGAACGATATGAGTTTAGGTCCACCATGAACGATATTGTTGGTCACACCATGGTCTCGTTGGATAAGTATGACATATATGTTGAAAGGAACATGGTGAATATCTCTCCTACCATTGCGGTCAACGTCTCTCGAACCCTTGGTAAGGTTGAGAATGTTTATATAGTGTGGATTGTTCACCTGAAGAAATTCAGACTTAAGTATTACACTAATCTGTTTAAGGAATTATGAGACGTTGTTTCTTGGTCATATGGAGAAATTCCATGGATCGACCCTAGTATCATCAAACAAAAAATCAAGACTTATTTGAATGCTAAGCTAATTTGACAATGACTTAGAGCTGTGAATCCTAGAAAGGCCCCTGCCATTAAGGTGGAAGTGGAGAAGCTTCTTAATGTCAGATTCATCTACCCAATTCCCTTGACTGAATGGGTATCCTATCTCATTCCTATGAATAAGAAGAAAGGAACCATCCGTGTGTGTATGGATTTCAAGGGTTTGAATAAATCTTGTCCTAAAAATATTTCCCTACACCATTTATTGACCAAATCATTGATGAGTGTACGGGGAGTGAAGTATTTTCTTTTATGGATGAATTTTTAGGTTACAATCAAATTCAAATTAAAACCAAGGATCAGCATAAGATGGCGTTCATCTGTTCTTGGGGTACATTTGCATACCAAAAAATTCCCTTCGGCCTTAAAAACATCGGAGTGACTTTTCAACAGGCTATGACCTTCACATTCCATAATATCAAACATATAGTTGAGGCTTATCTGGATGACCTCACTACTCACTCTCACAAGAGGGTTGATCATATGGTCCATATTCAACTAGTGTTTGAAATATGTTGTCAATATCGTATTTTATTAAACCCTCATAAATGCATCTTCTATGTTAGGTCAGGCCACATTTTGGGATTTATAGTTTCCGAGAAAGGGATCATGGTAGAACCAATGAAGCTAGAGGAAATACTTCGGTTGCCTCCCTCGCACAATATTCATCAGCTCTAGGGTTTACAAGGGAAATATAACTTCCTATGTCACTTTATATCCAACTATGCCAACATCATGAAGGGTTTTATGTGTCTCTTGAAAAATGATACTTTGTTTATATGGGATGCACAAGCCCAAGAATCCTTTGATTCCCTTAAGAAATCCCTAGTTTTGGCATCTCTATTGAGTCCTCTAGACTATAATAGAGATTTATTTCTTTATATAGCCACATCCAAAGGAATGATTGGTATGGTTCTTGTTCAGGATGATGACGAGATCGATGAGCATGTTATCTATTATCTTAGTCGAAACCTAATTGGTCCTGAACTCGAGCACTCTCACATAGAGAAGATAGCCTTAGCAACCAAGCATGTGGTTCAAATATTGCATCATTATATATTACTTTGAAATAATACCATGATCGTTGATGTCAATCCATTTCAATATATACTTACAAGGCGTATCATAGAGGGGAAATACAATAAATGGATTGTGATTTTGTAGGAGTTTGATCTTGATTTTGACTTCACAACATCCAAGAAATCGTTAGTATTTGAGGAATTCATGTTGTAATTACCTAGGTAGGATGAATATATCATTTTCGATGACTCATTTGTTGATGGGAACATTTTCATTTGCTCATATTGAGATCCTTGGTATGGAGAAATTATCATTTATCTTCAAAATTTGAAGCTTCCTCAACATCTTTCAAGGGATGATTGACGATGTGTATGCCGTCAAGCCAAAAAACACCTCATTATTAGTGACACTTTGTACTGCCGAGGGGTGGATTCTATTCTTTGTCATTGTTTGATTCATGAAGAAGCTAAATCCGTAATCAATGACTGTCACAATGAGGTGTGTGGTGGTCAATTATTTGGGCTTGTGAAATCCAAAAAATATTGCGATATGGTTGTTTTTTACCGTAAATTTTTAAATATTGCATATAAGAAGTCAAGAAGTGTCACCCTTGCCAGGTGTTTGCTTGTAATATGCGCTCTCACCCTTCCCTCTTCACCTAGCCATTCCCATCGGTCCCTTCACCAAGTGGGTTGTGGATTTCATGGATTGCAACCCGACCTCAGTTGGGGGGCACCATCACATTGCCATGGCCATAGACTATTTTACTAAGTCAGTTGAGGCCATGCCTACAATTAAATATGATGGTGATACTACAACACATTTTGTATTCAATCAGATCATAGCTCCGTTTGGAATTCCGAAGGAGATTGTCATTGACCATGGCATTCACATTCAGAACAAGATGATGATATATTTGGCATAAAAATAGGCTTCAAGAAATATCATTATTCATCATATTATCCCTAGGAAAATGGCTAGGTAGAGGCTGTGAATAAATTTGTAAAATCCATTTTGCAAAAACCTGTCAGAAAGAGTAAATCTAATTTGCATATGATGTTATAACCTTCTCTCTAGGCATACTGAACCATAGTAAATACTTTTGCTGGTTTTTCACCATTCCAATTGGTTCATGGAGTGGAGTTTATTCTCCCAATTGAATGCGAGATTCTTTCTCTCAAGTTAGTAGTTCAACTTCTACCTAACATGATTGATCTTGAAGAACACCTTGTACACCTGAAGAAACTCTATGAGCAAAATTGAGATGCCACCCTCACTATCATGGAAAATAAGCAACATGTTAAGGTGTAGTATAATAAATCTTTTTGTCCCCGACAATACGTTGAGGGTGACTTGGTCCTTCTTTACAACCAAACTAAAGAACCGTTGGGGGAAAGAAAATTCAATCCCATATGGCACAGTCCTTATATCTTGTGACGTTTCCTTGAAAAAGGATCTTATGAATTAGAGGATTTTGAAGGGAATGTGATGAAGAAGCCCAAAAATGGGCTCTATCTCAAAATTTATTATGATTGATCCCCCCATCTCCATCATGAGTTTTATATATTATTTTACTTTAGTATATATATTTTTCTTTTCATTCTTTTGTGTCGTCTCCTTGCTTATTGAGTTTCCCATTGGTTGAGAGATGTCAATGGAATCCTTAGTGTTCTTAGGATTCACATACGGTGCTAGTCATCATACTCGAAATGTATCTTATGCCACTTGGATTATCTATTATCCTAATGGACAAATAGTGTCTTCAAGAGGTGCTTGTCTAGGTCCATCGATGAACAATGTAGCTGAGTATAACATCATTATCGGGTTATTACGCGACTCCATTAGACATGGTTTTCGATCTTTATAAGTTCACTTGGATTCCCATTTGGCGTTGTCTCAATTGAATGACATGTACGAGGTCAGGGATCCTACACTACTCTGACGATTCCTTTGGGTACAACTTTTGGAACGAGATTTTGATTTCATTACTTATAATCATATCCCTAGAATTTATAGTCAATTATTTGATGCATACACTAATTATATTTTAGATTGGAATTTGTCACATAACTAAGTAAAGGGAGAATACATTAATACATTTATACATTAATCCATTACAAAATATATAGGTAAAATTGAAGAGAAAAATATTTTTTTATTTCAGTCATCAAGTTCAAAAAATATGGTATCATAGTAAAAAATTGGGCTCTTGGCCCTAAAAAATATACATATATGGCCAGTACGTGACATGACCATGGAATATAATCCTGTGGTCTCAAGTTCATTTCATGATAACACACTATAAAATTATCAAGACATCAAAAGAGTCTCACCCATGCACATTCTAAAGAAATTGTTCTACATCCCAACCATCCATTTCCTCCCATCATCCCCTATGTTGATGCCATGGTTATCAATTTGGTCGTCATGGGCCTATATCTACATAAGAGAGATAAATGCTAATATATGATGGCATACCAAAAATATTTACATTTTTGTTTTCCATTTATCAAATCAAAGGCAGATTTTGCATTACATTTTTGTTTTGCATTTATGAAATATACAAAAAATAAAATTATCACCAATCTCCCCAAAGGCGTATCCTCATGGTAATGGCATGTCGTGAGCCCCTCAGTAGTCGATCCCCTCATAGGGATAGTCATCGATGGAAATGATATGCCATAACCACCAGTGAAAACATTCATCATTACAGGGGGTTGGTACCCTACCCCCTCCCAACTACCTCATCACTTCGGTCCATCCAGTCATGGCTGGATCACATATACCATGTGGAGGAAATTATACTCTAGGCCCAAGGGTTGGAACCCTCTTGAAGAAAAAAACTACATAAAATGAATGCAAACCCAAAGTTTCCCATCCTCCCAAGTTTGCATTAAGGAATTTGGCTCTTCATGTTGGCCAATAAAGAGGTGCTCCAATCATAAAATTTGGTTCTCAAACAATCCACAACATAAAACATACGTGGCCTCGATGCTTGATGTAGTGAGGTTGATCCCGATATCCATGTGAGCACTAGGACGATAAGATTCAAACTTAGTTTCTCAATATCCCTAATAAGGATTTGGCCTTGGGCCTTGAGGTTTACCATCTTGCCTTAGAGAGAAAATCGTGTAATGAAATAAATGTCTTCCACCTCAATTCAAAATGATTTCCCATTGGTATTGAAGGTCTCGATCTTCATATTCCAGTAGTTTATCAACATCTGAAGAAAACTTGTTTGTCCCTCATTCATTTTAAGGCCCAAAACTTATAAATTCCACATATTTTCAATCCTTTTTGGTCCCTCAGATTCCATTCCACTATCGAATCGAAATCCTAGTCCTCCCTCTCTCTCCATCAAACACCATCCTATCAAGGAAAAGTCAAATTTTGAGTTATTTTTCATAAAAAACCAATTTACATACATATACACGAGAAATAATTTGAACAATCATGTATAGGGATCGATATGAACTACAACCCTCGTACGCTAATTCCCTACCTTACGACCTCCAAAACTTAAAAAATGAACACCAATTCCAAAATTTAAACCATTGAAATGAAAGAGCACAAGATGGGCACTTACTTGGTCAATACGATTGTTGATACTGAGAGGGGTATGAATCAATATCAAGTACAATTTAAAAAAAAATTCAACTTATACTTAAACCATTCAATTATATCCAATGATAAATGAACAATAGTATAAGAGTTACACCATTACACCACAATACACCATGCACAATATATGAGAAATAATCAATAGTTATTGTTCAAGTGAAGTGATGACTTTCAAAGGTAGCTACAACTTCCAAATGTAAAGGGAGGGATAAAACTCCAAGAGGAAGACACAATTCTCCAATATCAAGAGAGATTTGAACTCTCCATCCTTTCCCCTTCTTTCCACTCAATAATATACGAGAGATAATAAAACTTCACATTGAATCATCACCATCAACCAACCATCACATAGAACCTGATAATGCTTCCTGAGACTTCTTCAATTTATACAATTATTAAATTCTTGGAATACTCTGATCCTGTAGATAATATTATTCAATTTACTCTCTGAAACTTCTCCAAGTTTCACTCCTTGAATCCTCCCAAAAATAAGTTATAGAGAGAATGGTAGACCTTGTTCAATTCTGGTTTATTCAAGGGACCGAACTTGTATAGAATGCCCCACGCTAAATATTTAACATCAGATTATGAGACTCACACACAAGACACTAAAGTCTGTACTCTTTTCCAATGCAATTTGTCCCACATCATTTGGATTCTCGATGAAGAAGTTATGATTGTTTTACCCGTAACACCTGTTTATTGACTAGCTTCAAGAATGGTCACAAACCCTATCTTCCACAGAGTGTATCTCCATAATTATAGAGAATCAAGAGCTGAAATTTTTACCACAGGTACCTTGATACGTCTTCTCAATACCATAGCAATTTACCCATATGAATCGTTCTAGAAAAAAAGTTATATCAAAAATGGTAAGATGAGTTGAAAATAACATACCTTAGAACACATCACTAAAAGACTTCATCCTCTCTTGAAATCCAGCCTTCTTTACTTCTAATTTCCTCTGAAATTCGACTTGTGTATCAAGTGAATGTATAATGATATTTATTTATACCATTTATGTCAATTTATTTTAACAATAGGGCCGACCTGACACTTTCTTATTTTGTAATTCTTTTTTTTAATTATCTTCAGGGCCTACATGTACTTCCTTATTCAATTCACTTTGTCATCTTCAAAAATTCATTTCTCCTCAACCATGAGGATCCACATGATGTGCCACATACCACCATAAACAACATGATGTATACTATCCATCCATGGGTGTTGTATCTACATGTGCATTTTCCTTCATGTCAAAATACCTTCATCAATCTTGTGGTCCAAAACCCATGACTAGGGTTGACATAAATGACAACAACCAATATTCCAACAATATCCCCCTTTGTCATTGACTGAAACACTCATGCTCCCCCTGTCATCATGATCCCAATTTCTCCACCCCTTTGACATCAATGGCAAAGTGTAGGGCTTCTCCCCCCAAGTTTAATGGAAAAAGGTAACTCTCTTCTTTGGGGCTGCTCCCCCTGAACATGTGGCACTCAATAATACTTCATCCTTATTTTTGGTCTTTGGGACTTTTTCTTCCTTGGAATCCTTTTTTGTGGCTTCTATATTCTCTCTCTTCTTCATGTCTAGGATGTATATGTTGTTCGGTCTTCTTGTTGCAGTTGCAACTAATATTCTTGAGTTATTTTCTTTGATTTTACATTTTCGGGAGTCAAACGTAAGAGTGTATCCTTGATCACACATTTTACTAACAATGAGTAGATTATGCTTCAAGTCTTCAACCAATAGGGCTTTTCCTGCTTTTACATTTTCGCTTCCAAGATTTACAGTTCCTTTTCCAAGTATTTTGGTAGATGAGTCATCTCCAAATCCAACATTTCCACCCTTTTTCTTCAAGCTGACAAATTTTCTTTGATCTCCGGTCATATGAGATGAACACCCACTGTCTATGAACCATTCATCTTCTTCTTTTCATTATTTAGCGACCAATGCTATTCGACAATTTTCATTGTGTGGAATTTATTTCCTCTTCCATGTTGTAGTTGGTATGCAAACTTTTGGCATACGATTATCTTCCTTCATCTCTCTGCAATCTCATGTTTTGTGACCAAGATTATTTCACTTGCAACATACAATATTTTGATCCATTAATGGGTCAAATAGATTATGATCTATGTTGAAAGGTCTATGAACATTTCCATATCTACTATTTTCACCATTCATGTAGCTTGTATAGTTATTCCTTTCATTGATTCTACAATTGATTGCCTTGTGTCCAAAATTTCCACAAGTATAACAATGTCCAAGAAAGAAATTTTGATACCTGGGCGTGAGTGATCTTCTTTGTGGTGTGGTCCATCTGGGTTCATTATCTATTATTTTGTAGTTTCCTTCATAATTATTTCTTTCATACCTGATGGGAGAGGATCTTCTTGATGTCTCATTCCTTTTGAATTCTAGTCTTCTATCTTGTTGTTCAACTTGTTATGGAATGTTGGTTTCATCATTTTCAACTTCCTTTTCTTGTTTTGTTGTCTTCAAACTGTCATTGTATCCTAGTCCTTTCTTTTCATTTGGAGATCTTTGACTGCTAAGGATCTCATCTAATTTTTCAGTGTTTTTTTCAAACTTCTTCAACTTTTCTGTTGTCAATAGGAGCTCCCCTTTTGTGTGATTCAATTCTGCTTTCAGTTTCTCATAATATTCTAATTGTTTCTTCAAGCTATTAATGGTCTTTTCAAGCTTGTAATTCTCTTATTCACAACTACTCAATTCACCTTTTAGTATTATGTTTGTGTTTCTAAGGTTTCTATTTTCAGTTTCAACATACTTCAACTTTTCAATATTATCATCTTGTTATTCACTCTCTACATTGTCTTTGTATCCCAAAAAAGAATCAAGGTTGGTTTCTTCATATGAATCTTCTTCACAAATGGTTTCTTCTTCTTTAGAATTCTTGTGATCATCATCCTGGGTTTCTTCGGTTATGAAGAGGACTTCTCCTCCATCATTATCTTCTTCATCACTCTCATCTGAGGAGATTTCATCATCCTTGGAGTAGAAGATCTTTTTATTGTTGAGACTTCTCTTTTTATAGTAGCAGTTTTCAACAATATGTCCTATTCTACCACAGTTAAAGCATTTGAGAGGAGACTTTCCTTTGTATCTTCCACTTCCCTTCTGGAACCTTTTTACGAAATTTGTTATTTCTTCATCAAGGTTGTTATCCTTGTCTTTTGTCTTCTTTATGGCTTTAAAGGCTGCTTCATTGTTTGGCTGGTCACTTTCTATACCTGTTCTCATTTCATATGCTATAAGAGACCCATGTAATTCATCCATTGTCATTTTGGTCAAGTCCCTAGTTTCTTCAATGTTAGAGACCTTAGCATCATACTTCAAGAGAAGTGATCTCAACACTTTTTGTAAAACCAAGGATTCATCAATCTCTTCACCTAATCCTCTGATAGCATTAAAAACTTCATCAACTCTAAGAAAATAGGTTGCAATATCTTCCTTTTCATTCATCTTCAAATTTTCAAATTTTGCTCTATGTCGTTGAAGCTTGACCTACTTAACTTTTGGATCACCTTCGTAGATGCTCTTTAGTTTGTCCCATACATCCTTAGCAGTGATACAACCCATCACTTTGCTAGCAATGGTTTGTGCCAATGATTCTAGAATAACATGTTTGGCTTTTGAATTACAACTCATAAGCTTCTTCTCATTTGGATCGGTTGGAGCAGTATTTGGGATTACGTAGCCATTTACAATTGAGTACCAAATGTCTACTCCCAAATCCGTTAGGTAATTTTTCACTCTATCACTCCAGTATGCATAATTTCTTCCATCAAATTTTTGAATCCCATTTGAAATGTGCTCATGGTCATCCATCTCTTCTTATGATTTTCCTTCTAGTGGTTAAACTGTTTTGAAGGCAACCTGATCTGATACCAATTGTTGATACTGAGAGGGGGGTGAATCAGTATCAACAATAATTTAAAACTTTTTTCAACTTATAATTAAACCATTCAATTATATCCAATGAGAAATGAACAATAGTATAAGAGTTACACCAATACACCACAATACACCATGCACAATATATGAAAATAATCAATAGTTATTGTTCAAGGGAAGTAATGAATTCCAAAGGTAGCTTCAACTTCCAAATGTAAAGGGAGGGATGAAACTCCAACAGGAAGATAAAATCCTTCAATATCAAGAGAGAATTTAACTCTCCATCCTTTCCCCTTCCTTCCACCCAATAATATACGAGAGATAATAAAACTTCACATTGAATCATCACCATCAACCAACCATCACATAGAACCTGATAATGCTTCCTGAGACTTCTTCAATTTCTACAATTATTCAATTCTTGGAATACTCTGATCCTATAGATAATATTATTCAATTTTTCTCTGAAACTTCTCCAAGTTTTAGTCCTTGAATCCTCCCAAAAGGAAGTTATAGAGAGAATGGTAGACCTTGTTCAATTCTGGTTTATTCAGGAGATCGAACTTGTACAAAATGCCCCACGCTCAATATTTAACATCAGATTCTGAAACTCATACACAAAACACTAAAGTCTGTACTATTTCCAATGCAATTGTTCCCACGTCATTTGGATTATCGATGAAGAAGTTATGATTGTATTACTTGGAACACCTGTTTATTGACTAGCTTCACGACTGGTCACAAACCCTATCTTCCACATAATGTATCTCTATAATTATAGAAAATCAAGGGCTGAATTTTTTACCGCAGGTAACTTGATATGTATTCTCAATACCATAGCAATTTCACCATCTGAACCATTCTGAAAACAATTTATAGCAAAAATGGTAAGATGACCTGAAAATAACATACCTTAGAACACATCACCAAAAGACTTCATCCTCCCTTGAAATCCAGCCTTCTTTACTTCTTATTTCCTCTGAAATTAGACTTGTGTATCAAATGAATGTATAATGATATTTATTTATACCATTTATGTCACTTTCTTTTAACATTAGGGCCGACCTGACACTTTCTTATTTTGTACTTATTTTCTTTAATGATCTTCATGGCCTACATGTACTTCCTTCTTCAATTCACTTTGTCATCTTCAAAAATTCATTTCTCCTCAACCATGAGGATCCACATGATGTGCCATATACCACCGAAAACAACATGATGTATAATATCCATCCATGGGTGTTGTATATGCATGTGCATTTTCCTTCATGTCAAAATACCTTCATCAATCTTGCGGTCCAAAACCCATGACAAGGGTTGACATCAATGACAACAACCAATCTTCCAACAATGGTTTCCAATTTCATTGACTGTAGCTCCCAAAATAATCATTGGAATATTGTGGGTGAAATGGCCTCAAAAGCACTATGTGGGTGAAAAACTCAAAATGACATGGTAAAACTCATTATTTTTACTATTTGTAGAAAATTTTTACCCACTTTGTATATTTTTCACCCTGTATTTCCTATTTTTGAAACTAGATGGACTAATTATGGAGTGTAGGATGTGGTTTGAAGTGGTTTTTCCAAGATATAATGGATTTCCAACATTATTTAGACTATTTGTGCCTCCATAAGATATACATCTTCACTGGAATATAGGATAGTTTTTCACCTTGCTTTGCATTTTTGCATCGTCCTATGACCACGATTCATATGCCCTAGGTACAAACCCATTTTTTAGCAACAAAAAACCTTCTTGTTGTTAGTAGAAGTGTCATTATTAAGTGTTGGAGACTTAACAAACATTGGTGCCCTAGTTAGTGTTAGGAAATGTAGGACACTTCCACATTAATCCTAGTAGAAGAGAAGAAGAATTCAATCAAGAAGACAAATGAAACAAGCAATCACACAGTACACTAATATTTTACCCTAGAAACCCTTTACTGGGAAAACCAACATTCCTTTGAGTGTTCTTCTCTCTTGTTATCTTATTCATTTATAATAAAAGTTTACATGTCTAAAATTGGTCCACACCTAAGACACAATCAACATCATACCGTCTTGCATAGGAAATAACAACTGTATAGCCAATTTGGTTTACATATGCATGACCAACAACCTACGATTTACCATGCATTAGTGTTACATCGTCAACATTCTCACATTATCCCTTATGACCTTACAACATGCCTCTTTATAGTATTTACAAAAGTAAAACCCTAAATATTGGTGCCCAAAAGTGGTTATAGATCCATGGATATCATTAGCTACAAATCCCCCAAATCTTGGGATTCTGTAATAGTTGAATCCAATTTGGGTTTATCAGTCGATTACTAGTCGACCTTCATTCAGTCTTTAGTCAGTAATCTCACTCCCGTACTTCTACCTCTTTTTGGTTTAATTTCCATTGATATCTTCGACTTCGAATTTACCTGGTCTAATCCCTCGACCTTCGACTTGTTTTTTATCTACCTCAACTTTGAATTGCTATAGATCCACCTCGAATTCGAATTTCTATCGATGTTTTCAACATTGTCGATCTGCCTTGACTTTGACCATGAGTTGATTCACCTCAACTAGACTTTCACTGCAAAGAATATAACAAACCAACATTCTCCCACTTGTTTTATTCTTTATTGAAACAAAAGATTCTTGAAATTTCATTCACAGACCCAGGGCAACAATGCCCATTGCCTCTCTGCACCAAGAGAACTTCACAACACTCACAGACTTGGTCAACGAGTCTGCTATGTTTTCCAACGTGTCTAGTTTCTCTAGTAGAACCTTGTTACTTTCCACCATGTCTCTTACATAATGGTATTGGACATCAATGTGCTTAGCCTTTGACTGATAAGAAGGGTTATTTTCCATAAATATTGCGATTTGAATGTCGTAACTGAACTTCATATCTTTCTTCTCAAACTCGATACCTTAAGACAACCTTTGAATCCATACCGCTTCTTTGCTTCCATGAGTGGCCTCCATGTATTCATATTTTGTCATCGACAAGGCTACAACCACTTGTCACTTTCTCAACTAGATTTTTTCTCCACCTAACATCTTGAAGACATATCCACCAGTTGACCTCTGTCGATCCAGATCTCTAGCCCAGTCAACATCGACAAATCCATGTACATCTAATTTACCACTGTCACCTCTAGGTATTCCTTAGTAGCATATAGCATAATCCTTTGTGCCACACAAATAACTGAATACTCTCTTGACATTTTTCCAGTTCTCCTTTCTAGGTGTTGATATTTACCTTCTTAACACTCCCACTGCATGGGAAATGTTTGGTCGAGTACATACCATTACATACATTATACTACCAAGAACACTTGCATAGGGAACATGTGCCATGTCCTCTATCTCTTCTTGTGTATTTGGACATGTTGATGGGTACTATATCCCTTTAAATCAATAGTAGGAATGAAACCTGCCACTGAGGCCCAATTAGACTCTGCATCGTTTAATGGTGGAATGGTTCTCCATATCTTGTGATCTAACCAATTTAATCGATGGGCTTTATGTTTCCTTGTGAAGACCTCTACTTCTGTTCAAACGTTCTTTTTTTTTTGTATTTTCTCTTAGGTGGGACCGATATAAGATGAAAGGCGGTATAAAACAACTAGGTAACAAAGTGGGAACAAGTTTAACTACTGGAGAAGAGGTTGAGCTTGGGATAACCCTTTACTCTATGATGCTGACAATGATCATCTACCACAAGCCTAGTAATAATACATAACCATGTGAGTATTCCGATTACTGATCGAGATATAAATTATCAAAAAAAAACATGCATGTGATAAACGATGGCAAGTAAAACTAATTCACTCAACTCTAATCATCAATCACATAATAACACAAAGATTTATTTTCATCATTAAATAAAGAACTGTAAAACATTTCATCAGATAACTTATCAATATATTTAGTATCTCTTACTCGTTACAACATCCATTCATGAGACAGAATAATAAATAATTCTTATCCACATCCAATCATACATGCATTTGATGAAGACACAGACTTGTCTCTGGTCCAAAAGGACTTCTCAATTAAAGGCAGCTCCGAAATAGTTCTTCACAAAACCAAAAACTGAGAGTTTCTTGCAACAACCATCGACCTCCAACTAATTGGACGATGCTCTTATTTATAACATAGAATTAACTAAAATAACAACTAAAGTGTAGATAAGAAAAACAAAATTCGCCACATGGCATTCTCTCCTATGAGTTTTTCTAAGAGTCATCTCAAGATATCACTTAAGATGGTGACTCTTCTTGTACTCTGACCATTTGATGAATAGATCCTCACAGGTGTTGGCATATGGGAATATATGTTGTTCCATCGGGGTCAAGTGAATCTCTCTTATCTCTATAGCATGTTCCCTATACTTGTCTATATTGGAACTTAACTGTTGCAGCATAGCCCAAGCTTTGATCGGGTGCTCCATAAACTATCACACCTAACCTGGTGCCATGTCTGTCACCTTTTATATTTATTCAGCCCATGTTGAGTCTTGCTCGGTGTGCGACTTGACTATGTTGCACAATTCAACAAAGTCATCGAGTGTGCCAAAATCAGGGAGTCTGATGTCTTTCATCACCCGATTGATATTGATCCAATTTTTCTCGCACTTGGCCCATTTCTCTTGGATTTCTTGGTGAGGTTCCTGAGCCATTTCTCCCCAATACTTGGCCGATTTCCTTATGAGATCAAGGTTTCTCTCCTTTAATACCCGAATGTCATGTTCTTCTGTATCTCAGCCCTGTTGGACCGCATCGATGTAGTTGACCCTCTCCATAGATTATTGCACTTTATCATACCACCACTCCATATATTTTCACGTCGCGAGTGCCATGAGGGTATCTTCCTGTAGCTCGGCTATCCTTGCAGTGAATAGGTGCCGATAATTTGTAAACTTGTTGTAGGCCTCCTAGAATTCACTCTTTATGAACACTGCGGTCTGTGTGGTGTCTTGATAGTATTTTTCCGAGTGGCGCAAATGTTCCAATTCCCTCAGGGCAGTGGCCAACTCCTTTTTATCTATTTTAGATCTATCTAGGGTGGCATCTATGATTTCCATCCCTGAGCCAATGAGTTCGGGCATCTTAGCATGTTCTGTGTTGATCAGATGTTCCTCTGTAGTGATGAGGATGGAGCGATCTAAAGTGATATTCCTGTTCTTGATGGTTCTCTGGATAATAGCCTTCCTTTTCCGATCATAAGCTATGGCATGTATGTCGGATACTTTTTCCACAGGTTTAGGGATTTTCTAATCTCCCCAGGTGAGTGTATTCCCCACACTCCCGTTGGTATATACTTGTTCAATAATGGGTTCTTGAACTTCATCCTTGTGTTCTGAAGGCCCACCTTCTGTCTGTTGCGCTTCAGGGGTTTGAGTACTAATTGAAATAGAGGCGTCGGGGGTAGGCTCGGTACTTACTTGGTCATCGGTCGTCGAGACGTCAATTTTCTGCTATGGAGCTCCTTCCTTTGGCTCATTCGACCCTAGATTGTCCTTCAGACTGTCCGCTTCACTTTTCGATGTATTGGAAAGCTCAGTGTCTAGGACACTCTCGACTTCTTGTTATTTCCATGGAACCTATTGAATTTGGACATCGGGAACTGGGGAAGATGTCTTCTTTGGTCCCTTTTATTCTTCGATATGTACAGGGGTCACAAGAGATACTTCTAGGCTCCAATCATTGTCATAGATATTTATCAGCTCACTTAAGGGTTTTGATGCACTGGTCCTCCATGATGTTCTGATTTTATTTGGCTAAGATGAAACAACTGTCGATGATCCATTCGGTGGCATTATGAATTCAAGGTCGTCTAACCTAGTAATTTCATCAAGGTCTATGAATTTGGGGTCACTTGGGCCCATCTGGCTTTCATCCAAGTGGTCGACAGGGAGCCTTGTCATATTTAGGATGTTCGGTTCATCTTGCGGCTAATCAATTATCCGTTGTGCATGTTATAACATGAGTAACCCCCTCTCCCGCGTGTCCTGAGCCTTGGGGAGACCTGTTCTTTTTACCGGGGATACCTGGGGAATCTCTTTTGTTTCGAGCGCTTCCTAGGAAACTGCTGCTTCGGCCACTATCATTTCTTCTCTAGCCCTGAGGGCCCCTTGAGTTGATTGTTCTAGGATTGTTTCTTGTTCATCCAATCTCATGGATTTGAACCTAGTCATCTTAGGGTTGACCATCCTTGCAACGAATTCATCCTAATCCTGATCATTTTCCATGAAAACCTCATCTTCAAACTTGTCATGGGCGTATGGCCAGCAGGACGACACTTGAGACGCATGTTTCAAGACTAGAACCTTTATGTCGTTCTTGCAGAAACAACCAGGCTGGAATCAGGACTCCAATTGGTGTAGTCATTATTGCTTAGCTTGAGCGGTGTCTTTCACTAGGTAGAAACATATATGGAATCTATAAGGTATAAATTCCCTCTTGTTATCTTTCACCAGGGTAGCATTGTAACCTTGTAGGATGGTCTGGTAGTAGGTTTCCCCACAACAAGACGATTGGGGTCATGTGATGGTAGGAGATGAGATGCTCTAGTGGCCCTGAGTACCCTAATTTAGGTATCACATTCGTGCAAATACCAGTGGCTGACCTTTGCTATCACCTTTTTTTCCGCAGCAGATAGCCTCAGACAATCTTTCTTGAAAAGAATAAAATGAATGCGCACAATGAATTCATCGTGGATGAGGGAGTAGGAATTTTGTACTTGTTCTCCCATAAAATGCTGAAGTAAATGTGGAATGGGATTTCTGAGGCGTGCCGGCTCAATTTCATGTCGACAAAGACATTTCTGGCGCACATGATGTCTAGTAAATATGAAGCCATGTAGAAGGATGGAGTATCTCCTTCTTTGAGCGTCTCATCCTATTGTATGCAGATGCTCAACTGCTTTGAAATGATGGCTCCCTAGTTGAAAATTATCCGAGAAATACCCACTGTGTAAGCTAGAGGCATCCATGCCTCTGAAAAACCATAATAGTCTTTCTCCCCATACAACCGACAGATGAGAGCCATTATATATATATATATATATATATATATATGGCTCCCTTAAGTTGGCCATTTGGTACCAGCCGGAGGTCTGATTGGTGTATTTTTTATCTTCTCTCCACCATGAAGCCATCACTCGGCCAATGTCGTGGCACTTGTAGAAATTTACGATGAAATCGGTGTTCAGCCGCTCCTCCAGGTCTCTAAGCTTGTAGTAACTCTGCACCTCTACTAGAAGGAAAACCCCGACAAACTCGCCATTGACGTCATTAATCAAAAAACATTATGTGTCTATGTGGTCGATGATCCACTTAAGGAGTTCTATGTAGGGTAACACTAGAGTTCTTCTTTCCACCATGTGCAGGTACAATCTTTGAATATTCGGTAAAACTTCATCGTCGAGCTTTCTCATATCGAGGTCGCTGTGTGGGATATACTCCGGGAATTCTTCCCGTCTGATCTTCTTGAAAAGTTCTCCCTAGTGCGGGATTATCGCCTTGGTCCATGTGCTTGCCTCCATGTCTCCAAAGGTCGGAGGTTGAGTGAAAACCTTCTTGGTAGATGTCATGATGACTGGTTCCGGCCTTGGAGCGAATTCTAATTGTTTTACGGCTACTGGGAAGCACCTTCTCCTACCTCTAGTTCCTTTAGTTTTGACGCTCTCAGAGATCGCCTGGTGGTTGGTTTTCTTGGAGAGATTGTTCCAACAATCGAAACAAATCATTTAGATACTTCGTACCAAGAAACACTGGATAAAATACATATATGAAGTGTAAGCAAAAAAAATCCAGACTGCTACATACCTGTAAAGATTTCTAACTGGTTATTTGATACTCACATAATCTCAACTTATTTGAATTGCTCGTTTTTCTCCTCTGGGTGCTCTAAAACTCCTTTGCACACATAATGGTTTTGTTTACAATGGCTCAAGAGAATTTAAATGAGGAAGAACTTACCGTGTCGTATGAACCAATTAATTCAGGTGATGACTGAAATTCAAACAAATCTATTGTTGAATCTCTAGAATTTAATTCATCGTGGGTTGACGACGAAGGCGCAGAGGGTGATGTGTTCTATCAGTAATTTCAAATGGCCTTTCGATTCGAACACGAAGTAGAAACTAATATGATATTTGGAATTAATTAGTCCCTTAAATGCTCCAAATCTAAATGTATCTAGCGCTAAAACGTCCCATCGTGTCGCTTTCTCAATGGGCAGATCGAGGATTAGGGATGTGCTATGGATGTTTTCGTTGATATTCTTCTACGAAAAACCTCCTACGCTGATCGATTTCATCGTATGGTGTTGACGTGGAAAAATTGGTTCGGGACACATGGCTTTGAAGACTGGTGACTTAACTCGTGAGTATTAGTCAGAGTCAGGACTTTCTTCGAAATGTTCGTTCTAAACTAAGCCGGGGATCATCGATGCCAAAAAGATATTGGGGGTCAGAAATCAGGGATAAATGTATCGTGTGTCTTTTTGGATTAGTTTCATAAAAAAATTCCTGATGCTGAAACGCTCTGGGAATCGGTGATCGGAAAAAAAACTTTAGTGTGGTTAGAATGTTCATTGTGATTTGGTTTTGTCCGATTCCGATAAGCACGTTGGGTATTGGCTATAAATGATATCATTTATTTCTTTTTAAACGTTTTACTCCCTTCACCTTTTACCGATATTGTTGGCCCTTGGTTATGGAAGGAAGTGAAGAACAAGGAAGGAAAGGTAAAAAGAGAGCTTAATGAGAGACACAGTAACTGTCACTAAGTCAAAGTGAGAAAAAGAGCAGGAAGGATGGATCAAAGTATAGAAAAGCAAGCCATTGGACCAGATGATTAGGGATGACAAATCAGAAAGGAAGAATGATTGTAGAAAACTCAACAAGCAGAGAAAGCTGTCATTGGATGCTTTGGAGCACTGCGAGATGAAGAAGGAAAGACAGGCTGGCTAAGCCTGAAAAAAGTGGGTCAATTTGACCTAGGGTTTTAGACACCTAGGGTTTTGACACCTAGGTTTTGACCTGAGGCTGTTGGTGAGGGATTGTAATATATAAATAGATCTTGAAAGGACCTAGGTTGGGTCGGTACTAGTGTTGGGTATTGATATTGATTGTTGTTGTTTGAGAGATTATTGTACTGTGAGAGAGAGGAGTGTTGAGAGTGAGAGCCTTCTGGTATTGTAATATCTTCAGCTGGGTGCGAAGATCAAGTCCTGCAACTGGGTGTGCAAGAAGGTGGTAGACATAAATAAGAAGAGAGAAGATCTGCTGACTTAGAGCACAAATCAGAATTGTAAGCTTTACCTTAATATATCATAAGAATAGTTCTATGGATGTAGCCCTAGAGAGAGGGTGAATGACATATATTTTGTGTTGTATGTGTGATTGATGCTTGGATCTTTGTCATTGTTATACTGTTAATTGCATTATTCTGTTAGATCAGATGTATGGCTACACATAGTAGATCTAATTGATAAAGATATATATGAATGTTTCATTATTGTTGTATTAGTTCCACTTGATATTCCCCTGGTTGTAGACATCAATGTCCTGCAACCCCCCTCTTAGCTACTTCGGGTGAGACTGCATCTTCTTCGCAGGTGTTGCTGAAAGGGCCAATAGTTAGGGCTTGTTGGTGCACTCTTTCAGTGAACCCTGGGTCTTCCCCTATGCCAACAAATGGTTCCATTGCCGGGGAAAGAATCTGTGTAAAGGAATGTCAAGGTGGTTCCCATCAAAGACAGAGATTTAGAAGTGGATAAAGGATCAAGAGAAGGACTTCACAAAATCCCAGAACAAGAACCCTAAATTGAGTACTGAATATTGGATACAAAGATACATTTTCACTGACATTCACGAGATCTTCTTTGGGGGAATCCACCAGGATTTGTTTGAATGGTTGGCTAGGTTAGTCGATACCCAATTTGAGATAATATATAGACCTTCTGTGGTCTAGACGTCGGAGTTGATTAACAAGGTTAAGAGAGTCAATAACGCTTTATCAAGGGCTGTAGATCACTGGTTCGATAGTACCATTGGAGGGTATATCACTGAGTTTGCTGTTGACAGAACATAATCATATAGCCAAGACGAGAGATACTTTTTCAAAGGACCTAGAGGAAATTTTTTTCACTTTCTGAAGCTGAGAATCAAGATGTTTTTACATGAAAAGAACGTCTTGAAGATACAGTAGATTGGTCAAACTTGAAAAGGCTAATGTTCAAGATCTCAGACAGTGACAACGACACAGAAGCTGGACATATGCGCAGTGGGAAAGTATTCTGAGGGGTTCACCTTGAGAACTTGTTTAAGCAAAACTATGAAGAAGAGGGTTTCTATAGTGGAGAAGAGGTATATCTAACTGACAAAGAACATTCAAAACCCACTAGAACAGAAGAAGGGGAAGCTGAAGAACTTCACCAAAGTGAGCTAGAAACCTTAGGAACTGTACAGGTTACTAAAGTAAGTAACATTAACCCTCCTATTGTTTCAATAGCACTTGGCAGTCAGAATAGTCAGAACCACCAGAGTCCTCAGAGAACTATTACTGGTAGCTTAGAATCTACTCAGACAAGAAGTCTAGTCAGCTCTATGGCATATGAAATGAGGATCCCTATATTTAGAGGAGATGGATCTGAAGATCTGGATCAACATTGGTTTTTGTGTGAAGCCGTATGGAATATTAAAAGTATCACCGACGAAGCCATCGAGAGAACCCAATTCAACACTATGTTATGGGACCATGCACTGAACTGGTACATGAAACTTGTCCAAGGACTGGCGCAACCTAAGACACTGAATGAGATCAAGAATGCACTGGTTGCAGAGTTTAAAAAACCTAAGTCGGAGTCAAAATGTATTACAGAGCTAAAAGAGATCAAACAAAAGGTAGCAGAACCTGTTTGGGAGTTTGACCAGAGATTCAAAACCCTAATAGGCTGATTAACTTTTCAGATCCCCGATGAACAAAATAAAGAATGGTTCATCACTGCACTGTTACCACACATGAGAGTCCCTCTGATGTAGTAGAATATTGCATCGTAGATAGAATATTTGGAAACCGCCATGAAGCTTGAATCAACACCTATGGGAGAATTTAGCTCAGGCATGAACCAGATCGTGAGCCAACTGACTAGTCTATCTCTGCAGTTTGAGGATATGAAGAAATATAAGGGAAAGGACAAAAGAGAATATATCTGGTGTGTAAGACGCAGATATGAAGGCCATGATAAGGAACACTATCCCTTATTCTATGATTATTTTGCCTTAAAAGCGTCGAGCTCCTTGAAGCAAGTTAACCTACCCTGGTGCGATGTATGTAGAAATAGGCATCGCCCAGGTGAGTGTTATTACATGCATAAGTATGTTTAGACACCCACAAAATTTTACTGCACATTTTTTAAATCAATGGGGCATGATGATCGATATTGTAGAGCTTACAATCTCATGCATGAGAGGTTGAGGGACATATACAAGATCCAAGGCGAAGTACACCAAGAAGGAAATAATGCACAGTATAGTTCTCCAGGAAAAGGAAGTTTCAATCCTCACGGTGGATACAGAGGAGGAGGAGGAGGAGGAGGTATGGGTCGAGGCCGAGGACAAATTATCTGTTATAACTGTGCGCATCCAGGACACTTAGTAAGGGATTGTCAGAATCCTTGCACAAACTGCATTTATTGTAACTCCTTTGAGCATGTCATAGAGGAATGCCCTGTGCTACTGGATAAGCTTCAAGAAAGACGAGGACCCCAACAAAACCCACAATTACAAATAATATATGTTGAACCTCGTGGAAACGACCCTTGAGTCACTGTCATTACTCGAGGAGGAACTACTACAGGAGAAGACAGGGCATCACAAGGAAAGAATGCAGATGACCATTGAGTTAGGAAAGTTGAGGAGAGGACTCAGGATTTTGATGCAAAGAAGGAAAGACGAATCTTTGAGGAGGCAAGAAAAGAGTTCAAAGGAGATCAAGGGTCCTCATCTAGAATGAAAGTAGAAATCAAAGAGTATGGCATGCCTCATGTGTTTGATCAGTCTGCATCACCAACAAAAGAAAAATAGGTAAGCAAACTCATGGAATTTTTGTGCACTTGTGTTAAGTTGATTCAAGATAAAAGCGTTGTACAAGAATTACAAGATTTAATCAAGCAGTATGAGCTAGGAAAGATAGACTCCTTACTGAATAGGGTAGTGCACCAAATTGGGAAAAGGAGAAGGACAAATAAAGAATTACACCTGAATGCTCAAATAGGAGAATATGATATAGACTATGTAGTGCTTGACTTAGGGTCAGAGGTCAATGTCATGATGAAGCAAACCTGGGAACTGATGGGAAAACCCAAGCTGATATACTCCCCTATCAATATTTGCATGGCTAATCAAAAAGCTTTTATCCCATTTGGATGATTGGAGAATGTCCCCATGGACATCGACGGAGTTAGAACCTTTGCAGACTTTGAGGTAATTGAAATTGTTGATGATAGCTTCCCTTACCCTGCATTACTAGGAATTGATTGGGCCTTCAACAATTCTACTATTGTTGATCTAAAGAAGAGGCGTATGATATTTGAAAGAGATGTCCTTAGGCTCATTGCACCTTTAGATCCAGATGAGGGACCTACATACATAGAGCCTATCAGAGAAGAATACTATGCATATGAGCTAGAAAACATCTATAAGTTAACAACCAGACATCAGGATTATATCAACCCTACGTCCGATGGGAATCTAAGATGGCAAAGTGACAACGTGATTTCATCAGATTCAGGAGAAGCGTTGGAGAACTGGCAGAACTAGATGTATGAATTATCCACAAGGAGATGTGCTCGACTGATGAGAGAATTTCGCTGGATTGGTACGAAAACAGGTAACTTACCTACCTTTGATGGTCTGAATCCTTTAGAATCCTTCTTGATGGAATTTGAAGCAATTGTACTAGTGCAGTAGAGGTTGTTGGCTATGGATGAGGCCCTGAAAGCTACAATAGAAATATGGTGGGGGACGCACAAAGGAAACATCATAGACTGGACACAATGTCGAACCTTGATGACAACACAGATTTCCACACAAGTAGGAAGCTGCAAAGCGAGGCACACAAGTCGAAGCTTCCCAAAGGACCATGTACGAAGTTGTGAATAGGCATGTAGTGACATTCCTTGATAACAATGGGTACATAGATTCATTAACACGCTAGACATGATCCCTATCAACTGGTACCTTCAAGCGGAGATGCACCTCGTCATTTTAGATTGGGAAGGTATGGTCCAGAATTTTGTAACCACCTTTTTGTTTGACAACAAATTTCCTTCTGTAGACCAAGCATTACATATTGTGATACAAAACATATTTAAGGAGGCATCTGGCCTCCCTTTGGAGCAAGAAGAGGATGAATGGACTACGTCGTTCCAGAAATTGCAAAAATGTTATGACATTAATGCCGACGAAGATGATGATCCGAGGAAGGTAAACATTGTTGAGACATAAGGCCACGGGAATGTGGAAGGATCGAGAGTTGAACTGCCATTCATTGGACAACCGATGAAGATAAAGAAAGTTAATATTGGGACAGATGAGACACTGAAGCTTGCCAATGTCGAATATTACTGGGATGTTGCTACCATTGACAAAATTACAGAATTATTTCATGAGTATCAGGACTTGTTTCCGACCAAGTTCACTGATATGAAGGGTATCAAAGGACCTATGGGAGAAATGAGAATACCTTTGAAACCAGATCCGAAGCTACTGAAGAAAATACCCTATAGATTGAATCTGAAATATAAGGAAAATGTGAAGATTGAGCTTGACCGAATGCTGGAAGCAGGGATTATTGAACCTGTCGAAGAGTCAGAGTGGATCATCCCTATGGTGGTACAAGAAAAGAACATAGGATAAATCAGGATCTGTGTGGACCTCAAGAAGTTGAATGATGCCTATGTACATGACCCCTTCCCTACACCATTCACATACAAAGTGATAGATAATGTGGGAGGTCAGGAAGTATATTATTTTACAGATGGATTTTCAGGATACCATCAGATCCACATTGCCAGGGAGGACCGTCATAAGACTACATTTTCCATAGAGTGGGGATCCTACTAATATAAAGTAATTCCATTTGGATTGAATAATGCATCGTCCATATTTTCTAGGGTGGTGGTCGAAGAGTTCAAAGAATTTTTGCATAAATATTTAGAAGCATACTTTGATGACTGCATTGTTTTTAGCTTGTTGAAAAATCATATTGAATGTCTAAGGCTAATGTTGGATAAATGTAGGAAATGTCAAATTTCTTTGAATCTGAGGAAGTGCATCTTCTTCTCACCATTTGGAGTATTATTAGGTCATATTGTATGCAAGCAAGGATTGTTGGTGGACCCATCCAAAATTGCAATTATAGTTGATTTTCCACCTCCTACTTCAGTCAGAGAACTGTGCACTGCGCTAGGACATACTTTCTATTACAAGAAATGTATCAAAGGATATGATCAAATTACTGCACCAATGGAGAATTTATTAAAGAAAGATTGTTAGTTTGGTTGGTCAGAAGAATGCCAGCAGAGCTTCGACACACTGAAACAAAAGATGGTGACTGCGCCTATTCTGGTCTTTCCATATTGGAGTAAGGAATTTCATGTGCATGTTGATGCATATTCTATTGCATTAGGAGAAGTAATGGCACAACCTGGAGAAGGGGACATTAATCATCCATTAGCCAACAGAAAGTTATCCACAGCTGAAATCAATTACACTACTACAGAGAGGGAAGGATTAGCCATGGTGTATGCATTACAAAAATTATGACACTACTTATTGAGAGGACACTTTAAAATGTTTACTGATCACTCCATGTTGAAGTACCTAGTCAACAAGTCAGTGTTGGGGGGGAGAATATGCAGATGGATGCTCTTGTTTCAAGATCATGATTTTGAGATCATAGTTAAGATAGGAAGAATGAACAAGGGACCTAACCACCTGTCGAGTTTGGAACATGGCGAAGAACCCACCAGTTTTGAGGATACATTATCAGATGCATAGATTCTCACCATTAGGAAGGTGGATGACCAGTTCACATACATAGTCCAGTTCCTGTCAACAGGAATGGCTCTAAGTGAGTATACAATTTCCCAGAAGAAACAACTAGTGGTGCACGCTGCAGATTTTTCATTGATAGCTGGTCAGCTATATAATATGGGACCTGATGAGATACTAATAAGATGTGTGATGGAGGCAAAGAACCCACTGATCCTCGCAGAATCTCATGAAGGCATTACAGGAGGAAATTACGCAGGGAAAGAAATTGCGCAGAAGGTTCTGCAAGCTGGCCTTTAGTGGCCTACATTACACAGAGATGCTAAAGAGTATGCCAGAGCATGTGATGTATGCCAAAGATTTGGAAGACCATCCTGAAGAGTTGAAATTCCCTTAGCACCGCAGATGACCCTACAGGCATTTTAAAAATGGGCCATTAACTTCGTGGGACCTATAAACCCAACAGAGAACTGCACAGGAGCAAGGTATATTATTACTGCGACAGAATACTTGACTAGATGGGCCGAAGGCAGAGCAGTCAAGGACTGTAGTGAAACTATAGCTGCGCATTTTATATTTGATGACATAATAGCCAGGTTTGGATGCCCTAAGATCCTCATGAGTGATCAAGGTACACACTTCATCAATAAGACAGTGGAAGCCCTGACTGAAGAATTTGCAGTCCACCATAAGAAGAGTACACCTTACCACCCACAGGCAAACAAAATGGTTGAAGCATTCAACAAGATCTTGGAGACATCATTGACAAAGATTTGCAACGTAAACAGGGATGACTGGGATTTAAGAGTACCAACAGTACTCTGGGCTTATAGAACCACTTCAGTGATGATTTTAGGGGCTAAATTTCGCTCATGGGCTAATTTTCCATGGTTTTTCCAAAACCGAGATTCGCTATTTTAAAAATGATTTGCCCAAATTCTATATGATAAAATTATTTTACCTTAAAAATAGCCAAAATGTTATAAAAACTATATAAAATCCTTAAAATTTGAATATTTTTACAAAAATATCGCCAATCATTTATAGTTGGCATATGAAGGATTAGTAAGATTCGCCAAGGTTTCTACATTTTAAAATAATTTTCCATCCTTAAAATCATCCCTAAACCACTTGCAAGAAATTAACAATGCAGACCCCCTTCAAGTTGGTTTATGGTCTTGAAGTTGTTGTCCCAATGGAGTACTTTGTACCAAGCTTAAGAATTGTTGCATTTACATACATGGATGATACTGACGCTGTTCATGAGAGGCTCGCATAGTTGGTTGAACTACAAGAAGACAGATTCATTGCAGGATTCCAGCAACAAGTTCAGAAGGAATGCGAAAATGCCTATCATGACAGACACATCAAGAACAAGGCACTTAAGCAAGGTGATTTAGTACTGATGTATGACAGTAAGTTTATCAAACACCCAGGGAAGTTCATAATGCATTGGCTTGGACCATATGAGGTCCCTTATGTTACAGAAGGAGGAGTTGCGTAGCTAAAGACATTAAAGGGAGACTGGAAGGAAGGATTGGTAAATGGGAGTCGGCTAAAGTTGTACTATGACAACCAGCTGCCTCGCAGCTCTCAGTAAACGCAGGAGGAAAAGGGTCGAGATACCAGGTGCATTTGAAACTGGTTACTAGACACAAAAAGGATAGTTTGCACAAGGTTGGAAATGTGGCATAAAGAAGAAAGCAAGGGCTTCACTACACAGTCCAAAGTCGAAGTAAAACAAGAAGATCAGAGCTCAAGTGCCTCAGGACAAGTCATAGGTGAGTGTTGGGGGCCTGTTGGCCCTCGATTATGGAAGGAAGTGAAGAACAAGGAAGGAAAGGTGAAAAGCGAGCTTTGCAGGAGACACAATAACTATCACTGAGTCAAAGTGAGCAAAAGAGCAGGAAGGATGGAGCAAAGTATGGAAAATCAAGGCGTTGGATGAGAAGATCAGGGATGATAGATTAGAAAGGAAGAAGGATCGTGGACAAATCAACAGGCAGAGAAATCCATCATTGGATGCTTTGGAGCACCACGAGATGAAGAAGGAAAGACAGATTGGTGAAGCCCAAAAAAATGGGTCAAGTTGACCTAGGATTTTAGACACCTAGGGTTTTGGTAATTAGGGTTTTGACACCTAGGTTTAGACATTGCAATATATAAATAGAGGTCGAAAGGACCTAGGTCAGGTCAGTACTAGTGTTGGGTATTGATATTTATTGTTGTTGTTTGATATATTATTGTACTATGAGAGAGAGGAGTGTTGAGAGTGAGAGCCTTCTGGTATTGTAAGATCTTTAGCTGGGTGCGAAGATCAAGTCCTATAGCTGGGTGTGTAGGAAGGTGGGAGACAAAAATAAGAAGAGAGAAGATATGTTGACTAAGAGCGCATATCAGAACTGTAAGATTTACCTTAATATATCATAAGCATAGTTCTATGGACGTAGCCCTAGAGAGAGGGTGAAGCACGTATATTTTGTGTTGTATGTGTGATTGATGCCTGGATCTTTGTCATTGTTATACTATTAATTGCATTATTGTGTTAGATCAAATGTGTGGCTGCACATATTAGATATAACTGATAAAGAGATATATGAATGTTTCATTATTGTTGTATTAATTCCACTTGATATTCCCCTAGTTGTAGACATCTCTGTCCTGCAACCCCCCTCTTAGCTACTTCGGGTGAGACTGCATCTACTTCATAGGTGTTGCTGAAAGGGCCAGTAGTTAGGGCTTGTTGGTGCACTCTTGGAGTGAAACCTGGGTCTTCCCCTGTGTCAACAGATACCGAAGGGGATGGGCTATCATAAATCTCCATATGTGATACTTGTCGAGAAACAAAACTTCCTTTCACCGATATTGATGAAGATCGATGCTCAACAACTGGGGTTATCTTAGTGATTCCTTTTCACCTTTTAATTTATTTTGATGCCAAATATTGAGCACATCGGGTGAAGTGATTTTGCTATTGATTCCTTATTTAAGTGTTAATCCTTTTAAATTCATGGGGTCTCATAGAGTTAAATAAAACTGAAAATCTAATGAGGGTCAAAAGAACAAGCAAAGACAACACATTTATCAATAGGAAATTGAATTCAGACAGTGCAAAGATCAAGTGGTACCCAAAAAGAGAAAAATTGACATAGGCTTTTTGGGGTGTGTTGAGTGCTCAAAAAATGACAACTTACCGGGAGAAAGCATAAACTTTGTTCCTTCCTCGGGCTTGACTGATGCAAAAGTTGATTAGGAACTTAACTGGTTTTCATCAGAGCTTCTTTTACCCTTGCATTTGGAATTTCCTTAGTTGATGCATCTGGGCCTGCGTGTGGGGTTTTTTAATATTTATTCCACCATTTTTTCCTATAACCTTGAGTCGTTCCCTTTTTTTACAAGAGTCTAGTAGAGAATTCACTTGTGCTAGGCCTTTTAGTTACCCTCATTCATTTTTTATGGTGTTGCTATGCTGCCAGTGAGTGTCCATAGCCTCGACGGAGTCACCTCAACGTCACAGACCTTGCTCCACTACCAAAAAGTGTCCATAACCCCGATGGAGATATCTGCATACCCTCTCCTACTATGCACTCATTTGATATAGTTAACTTTTATTTCGGCTGAATTCCCTGAGTGAGCGAGAGAGGAGGACGTCTGTTATTTGCAAAAGATGAGGTGGTTAAGGTGAAACTCACTAGATCTATCTCTGAGGTGCATGTAGTCCTTTCCTTCTTACCATATTTCCTTTAATATTTTACCAGACCACTAAGAAGACACTTCCACATTTCTCCAAAGTTGTTCATTTGCGCAGGTTAGATAGAGAATCCCTTGAAAGAACCACAGGTTCCTCAAAGTTTCTTGTGTTCGTATGTGAGCATCGATTTATGAAGAGAGTTTGCTATGTCGCATGATTTGAGGTCAACCATTGTTTTTATAAACATAATATTTCAAAAATGCAAAAGGATTAATCGACGCATAAAAAATAAACACACACACACACACACACACACACACACACATATATATATAGTGAAAATATTGTTTCAGGGCTTGGCCACTCACTGGGAGAGTGTCAGATTCTCCCCTCAGATTTTGCAAATGATATGTACTCAACCCAATCCTCTCGGCCACCTGGAAAGGTTCGAGCCATAGATTTTGAAACTTAGAATGTTTTCCTTTAGGCTCATTCCCTCTATCCCATTTCAGGACTAAGTCTCCTACCTCAAAATTCTTCTCTTTAGTCTTATGCTTATCAAACCACCTTTTAACTATCTATTGGTGGGCTATGAAATTTGATTTATCCTTCTCCCTTTCTTCTTATAACATGAGAAGGGTGTCAATTCTTTTCTATATGACTAATGAGGGATCCCCTCTGGAATCTTGGGCAAGTTGAAGAGATGGAAGATAAATCCCGTTCAGGAGAATGGTTTCCTACCCGTATACCAGAAAGTATGGGGAATTCCCTATAGCTTCCTTGGGTGTAACTTTATCTTCCCATAAAGAATTATGGACTGCATTATGCCAATTCCTTTGGTTATCCGCAACTGTTCTCTTTAATATTCTTACTATGTTCTTATTAGTTGATTCTGCTACCCCGTTTCCCTATGGATAATAGTTTGCAGAGTATTTAATTATGATTCCTTTGTCTAGAACAAACTTCGCTAATAGGGTGGAAGAAAAGTAATATGCTTTATCAAAAACAAGAATAGATGGGACACCGAACCTTGTGATTAATTGTTGTTCTATGAATTGGATTACCACCTTCTCGTTTACATGAGTCAGAGGAATGGCTTCGGCCGATTTTGTGAAATAATCGATGGCAGTAAGTATGTACTTATGTTGTTTTGAAGAACTTGGTGTAAATTACCCTATGATACCTAACCCCCATTTCTAAAAAGGCCTAGAAATGGTCATCGGTTGTAGTGGAACCGCTTCTTTCTTCTCTCTCCCAATGCTTATTTGACAAGTTTTACAGTTTCTAGCATATGTGTGAGTGTCCTTGAACAAAGTGGGCCAATAATAGCCAACTCTCAGTATATTTGAGCAGTAGTGTCTCTTGCAAAATGTCCACCTGTAGGACCATCATGGAGCTCCTTTAGGACCTTGTCTGCATCTTCATGTTTGAGAAATCTTAAAAGTACTACATCGTAATTAACTTGGAAGAGTACCGAATTTTAGAGGCGATATTGTGCAGACTTTAACCTGAGATCTCTCCTTTCCCTAGTGTTTAGGTTTTCTGGGCAAGTCCCATGATGCAGGAGATAACTCAATTTATCATACCAAGACTCTTGTCCTAGGGAAATGTATGAATCTTCACCACACCATAATTCCATTTCATTCTCCCATCTGGGGTCTTCATTTACTTGATCTTGATCTTCTCCTACCAGTTTGCATAACCCTTGTCCTTTAACAAGTTTAACAGGTTTTATATCTAGATCAAATTCTTGAAACACTGCCATCTAGTTTCCCCTTCTTTCCCCCATCTCTTGTTGAGTAAATAGGGATCAGACTATAGGGTGAGGCATGATCACTTTGGTGTGGTTCTTGAGGATGTAAGATCTAAATTTTTTTACTGCCTTATCAACCACATAAGACTTTCTATATATAGAAGGATAATTTAGTTCGACACCTTGGAGGTTATTTCTCATGAATGATACTAGGGCTTCGTTGTTGTCATCATCCATCTGAGTTAATACTGCGATTAACGATTGGTCGGAGGTGAAAGTATACAGGAAGAAATATTTGTTGAAATCGTGACTTCGCAACATTGAGGCTTGAGAGATTGTAGTCTTAATGTTTTTGAAAGAATTATTTTGTTCATCATCCCACTTAAACTCAGCATCCTTATGAATCATTTTTTGTAGGGGTTTGATAGTTTCCGCGAAATCGGGGGTGAATTTCCTCACAAAATTGATTTTCCCGAAGAACAACTGCATAGCCATTTTGTTGTGAGGTAATGGAAGCTAATCTATATGCTTGATTA
>ML798045.1:118529-140344 GCA_009831015.1 Picea engelmannii | reverse complement strand
GTCTCCAACTTCTCATGGCCATAACTCTATAACCGTGAGGAATTATATGACGTTCCACATACCACCAAAAATGGAATGACAAGCACTATCCATCTAGGATAGTTTAACTAACAAATTCATTGTCCTTCATCTCATTATTACACAATTAAGCATGGGTTCTCTTACTCCGCAAAGCGTCTTCCCGTGAGGGCTTTCACCATAAGGGGACCACTTCAGAGTTCATATATCTTTACTTCTTATCAACCATGACAAGACAATAACGAGTCATCTTTAAATCAAACAATATTTGGTCCATTACCCAAACCTTTGTGTTGTGGGGATTTCTTCAAGGGTTGACATCAATGAAAACCAACCTTAATCAATAGTTGTCCTTTTCTTAAGCGCCTCTGTTGAAGTTTCTAAAATCTACGCATAAGCAGATCTCCCCAGAGTTTTTCCTTACAGGAACCAAATTTGCTACCCATGAAGAATGTACAACCTGGAAGATGATTTTGGAATCTAATAGTTTATTTAGTTCCTGACACATGAGAGGTTCCAGGGATGGGTGGTATTTCCGGAGCTTCTATTGGAAGGGTTTTATTTCAGGCTTTAAAGGGATAGTGTGTTGAATGATACATGTATCATAAGTTTTCAGATCTCGGTAAGAACACACAAAAACATATTGATACTATTTGAAAAGTTTTATATAGGCCTTCCTTTACTCTTTATACACTCTCTTGCCGAGGTTTACATTTTTTGGGTTTTCCGGGTTTCCAAGATTTATAGTTTCATGCATGGGACAGGAACTACCGGTCTTTGCATTTTTTGACCCTTAAATTTTTTCTCTTAGATCAAATAGGTTTTCTAAATTATCTATTCCCTTCAGAATTGTGTGAGACTTAGATCTTTCAGTTGGTTGACCTGTCTGAGGACTAGTCTCTTTTGATTGTACATGAAATACTTCATCATCAATAGCCAAATCTTTGAAATTATCTTGGTTAGTAAGAAAATTTATGATATGTTCGTCTCCTTAAAAGACCTTCCAATTAGAAATGTTGTTGGGCACCGATGTTTTGTAGAGTAGCTCCATAGTGAACCAGGAGGCTTCATAATCTTCTAGAGGTGACATCCTTGAGGCAGCAGTAGCCAGGGAATCAACAAGGATGTTCTTTTCTCTCGAGACTGCTATAATGTTGAAAGCTTCGAAATGATCTATTAGCCTGTGCACTTCCTGTTGGTAATTATTCAGGCATGGGGAGTTGTAATGTATATTATTCCTAACTTGTTTAACGATGATTTTAGAATCTCTTAAAACCTTCAATTCTTTGACGTTTAAGTCTATGGCTTTCTTTAGCCCCTGTACTAGAGCTTCATACTTGACAGTATTGTTTATGCATTCAAACTCAAGTCTATAGGATAGAAAATGTTGTTTACCTTTTGGATGAATGAGTATGCACCCTTCCCCAGACCCTTCTTGCGATTTAGAGCCATCAAAGTATAAGTTCTAGACTTTTGGGAAAAATCTATCAGCTTCCTCTTTTCTGTCACTTTCCCTTTTTCTTCCTGATTGTTCTGTGATTTCTAAGGTAGGTTCTTGGCAGAAAAGTGTTTCCTTCACTGTCATCGACAATTCCTCTTGAAAACTAATTTTGGAGTTTTGATTAAGAGGGAAATCATATGAGACATGGGAAAATTTCCCAAAGTAGGAATCACAGGAATAATTTCCTAGCACAGGGAAATCTGCCAATGAAGGTTCGTTTAGGGTTTCTAAGTTAGTGACAATATGTTTTAGATATCTTTTCCTACCAATTCTGATCATATTTTTGTGTCCCTTTAATGGTAACCAAAGGTGAGCCTAGTCTATACTAAAGTATCCGTTCAAATTCTCATACCAATCTCGACTTAATAATAATCCATAAGCTTCTGTGATATCTACTACAATGGTGTCAATCACTTTCACAAATTTAGGATGCATCGATATTCTGATCATTACATATTTGAGTTCTCCCATGACTCTCACTTGGGTTCTATCCAATTGCATTACATGTTTATCGCTTTTCAGAGGAATGTTGTTTAAGTTTTTGCAAATAGACAAGGGCATAACATTAGAATATGCTCCTGAGTTAACCAAACAATTATGGAGGTTTCTGTTGAAGACTTCAAACGTTAAGAGGAATGGTGGGACAAAAGGTTTTCCCTTCTTATCTTCAGAGCAGACGTTCGCAGTTGGTTTATTCCCTAGATTTGTGGGAGTTGGATTCCCTCCCTAATCAATGATTGTCATAGTATTTTCTACTGATTTCAAAGATTTTAACAGGAAGTCCTTTTGTTGAGGGATTCTACATATGTCCATAACTGATATATTATACTTCAACTTCTTCAAATATTCTACTATGTTGTAATCCAGCTTGGGAGATTCCCATGTATGGATGTTTATAGGGTTTCTTTGGGGAGAAAAAAGTGTTGTAGGTTGATCAGGGGCTGGCTTCCCTCCTGAAGTTTGGGTGGTAGTGAGGTTGTCTGAGACTAGTTGACCCCTACTTCATTTTTTCACAACCAAGACTTCTATGGGTGGTTCTTGGACTTCACATAGGTCATTGGAAGGCATAGGTAAATTAGGACCCCATATCAACATGGTTGTTTCTTCAGGTGGTTCAACCTCTTCTTGATCGATGATATTTATAGTTGAACTTATTGGTTGTTTGGCTAGGGAGACCTCATCTAGAAACCTATTGGCCATAAAATTCATGGAATTCACCCATTGAGGGAAGTCTCTTTCAGAGTGGTTCTCTTGGCGATAAGTGAAAAAAGAGTCGGATGCTACATTTCCCAGATCGATGTTTAAGTTGGTCAGGGGAGGTTCAATTTCTTTGAATGGTGGATTTATTTTAAATAAAGGATTATAGGGAATTTGGCCTTGGTTTCCCTCCCCTACACTTCTCTTCATGTCTATGATTTAGTTTGATATTTTTTTGACCATGCATTGTAGGTCCTCTATGTCCCCACTTCCCTTTTCAGGAGCTTGTTTTGCTTGTTTCCCTGGGGGTATAGTAAGCAATAGTCCTCTCCGGGGAGGAGGTTGAGCTTATTTCTTAACTAAGACCTGAATTTATTTGCATCCTTTCATTTGTAACTCTATCATTTTGGCTTCTTCAAAATTCTCAGCAAGGGTTCATTTGGTAGACCTCTTCACAAACATGAAAATAGAAGTTGGGAGAGCATTAGTATATACTTTGATTTGCAATTCCTGATTAGGTTTAGCTTTAGGATGGAATTTGTTTAAGATGGTGGTAAATATTTGATTAAATTATTTTACCCTTTCCTTCGAACTCATGGTGGCGGTGAACAACTCAGCCATAAAATCTCTTGTAGTAGTTTCTTCTACAAATTTATCCAAAAAATATTTTTGAAACTTCGTCCAACTAGTTATGGATCCTACAGGTAAGTTGAAATATCATGTGGAAGATGAATTCTCAAAAGTATAGGGGAAAATAATGCAAACTACATCTTCATGTTGGACATTCATAAGTCTAATAGCTAGTATGAATTTATTGATATGGTCTTCAGGAAATATTGAGGTTTCGGGGAAAAATTTAGGAACTAACTTCTATGGATTTTGGGGAAGGTTATGTACTCATCCAGAGATGGCCAAAGCATATATGGCCAACCAAGGTTGATTGTTTTGTGGTGGGTTTCCCCTCTCTTCATCATGGTCATTATGATCTTCCATATCTTCAGATCCCGAAACTGAACATTTTGAGTTAAACCCTTCTTCTTCCGAAAAATCGTTTGGCTTAGAGATGTTGTTGGCTGGTGATTCATGGATTATATTAAGAGGATGTTCGATTTCAGTGAGAGAGAAATATATCAATTCTTCTATTGTTTTCCCAAAACTTGGTCGGGGGTATCGACCACTAATCTGCTTACTTGTTTTCTTTGAGGAAGTATCAGAGCTAAAGACAACATAACGATCTGTCCAGCGTATGATCTTGTGAATGTTCTGAATTTATTCAATTCCTCGTGAGGGAGAGCATAAGGTATGTCTGGGTACAGTTGTTATTCCTAGTCTTGGGGTGAGTTACTCATTTTAGGAGTACTCAATGTGTGTGGGCTATCTTGGGATTGACTAGCCATGCATGTGGGTTGTTTTGAATCTACAGGTTGTCTAAGATATTATGCAAAATACGTATTCAACCATTCATTCTTCATGCCCTCCTTCTAGAGCAAATTATGTTGATGGGTCCTAGATCCCTTTAACTCAACAACAGGAACCAAACTTTCCACTGAGGCCCAATTAGACTCTACACCGTTTAATGGTGGAATGGTTCTCCAAATCTTGTGATCCGGCCAATTTAATCGATGACCTTTACGTTTTCTTGTGAAGGCATCTCCTTCTATTCGGGCATTCTTTTTTTTTGTATTTTCTCTTAGGTGGGACCGATAGAATATGAAAGCCGATATACACCAACTAGATAACAAAGTGGGAACATGTTTAACTACTGGAGAAGAGGTTGATCTTGGGATAACCCTTTACTCTAGCATGTAGGTGGTGATCATCTACCATAGGCCTAGTACTAATAGGTTAACCATGTGATTATTCCGATTACTGACTGAGATACAATATATCAGAAGAAAACATGCATGTGATAAATGATGGCAAGTAAAAATAATTCACTCAACTCTAATCATCAATCACATAATAAGACAAAGATTTATTTTCATCATTAAAGAAAGAACTGTAAAAAATTGCATCAAATAACTTATCAATAGATTTCATGCATTTGATGAAAACACAGACTTGTCTTTGGTCCAAAAGGACTTCTCAATTAAAGGTAGCTCTGAAATAGTTCTTAACAAAACCAAAAAATAAGAGTTTCTTGCAACAACCATCGATCTCCATCTAATCGGTCGATGCTCTTATTTATAACATAGAATTAACTAAAAATAACAACTAAAGTGTGGATAAGAAAAACAAAATTCACCACATGGAATTCTCTCCTATGAGTTTTTCTACGAGTCATCTTGAGATATTACTTAAGAGGGTGACTCTTCTCGTACTCCGATCACTTGATGAATAGATCCTCATAGGTGTTGGCGTATGGGAATCTATGTTGTTCCATCGGGGCTGAGTCAATCTCTCTTATCTCTACCACATGTGCCTTATACTTGACTATACTAGCACTTAACTGTTGCAACATAGCCCGAGCTTTAATCGGGTGCTCCATAAACTGTCGCACCTGACCTGGCGCCATGTCTGTCACCTTTGGTATTTCTTCGGCCCATGCTGAGTCTTCCTCTTTTTGTGACTTAACTATGTTGCGCAATTTGACAAAGTCATCAGGTGTTCCAAACTCGAGGAGTCTAATTTCTTTCATCACCCAATTGATCTTGATCTAGTTTTTCTCGCACTTGGCCCATTTCTCTTGGATTTCTCGATGAGGTTCCTGAGCCATTTTTTCCCAATACTCATCCGATTTCCTTATGCGATCGAGGCTTCTCTCTTTTAATACCTGAATGTCATGTTCTTCTATATATCGGCCCTGTTGGACCACACCAATGTAGTTGACCCTCTCCACATCTTGTTTCACTTTCTCGTACCACCGCTCCATATCTTTTCACGTCGTGAGTTCCATTAGGGTGTCTTCCTAAAGCTCAACTATCCTTGCAGTGAATAGGTGTGGCTCATCTGTAAACTTGTTGTAGGCCTCTTGGAATTCGCTCCTTAGGAACACCGTAGCCTATGTGGTGTCCTGATAGTATTTCACCAAGTGGCACAAATGTTCCAATTCCTTCAGGGCAACGGTCGGCTCCTCTTCATCTCTTTTAGCTCTATCTAGGGTGGCATATGTTATTTCCATCCCTGTGCTGATGAGTTCGAACATCTTATCATGATCTGTGTTGATCAAATGTTCCTTTGTAGTGATGAGGATGGAGCGATGTAAAGTGATCCTCCTCTTCTTGATAGTTCTCTGGACGATAGCCTTCCTTTTCCAATCATAATCTATGACATGTATGTTAGATACTTCATCCATGGGTTCAAGTATTTGCTGATATCCCCAGGTGAGTGTATTACACAGACTCTTGATGGTATATACTTGTTCAAGACTGGGATCTTTAACTTCATCCTTGTGTACTGAAGGCCCGACTTCTGTTTTTCACTCATCGGGGGTTTGAGTATGGATTGAAATACAAGCGTCAGGGGTAGGCTCGGTACTTACTTGGTCATCGATCATTGAGACACCGATTTTCTTCTTTGGAGCTCCTTCCTTTGGTTCCTTCGACCCTAGATCATCCTTCGGACTATTCTCTTGGGTTTTCGATGCATTGGATAGCTCAGTGTCTAGGACACTGTCAAATTCTTGTTATTTCCATGGAACCTCTTGAATTTGGGCATCAAGAATAGGGGAACATGTCTTCTTTGGTCCCTTTTGTTCTTCTATATGTACAAGGGTCACAAGAGATACTTCTGGGCTCTCATCATTATCATAGATCTTTATCATCTCACTTAATGGGTTTGACGCACTAGTCCTCCATGATGTTCTAATTGTCTCTGGCTGAGATGAAACACTTGTCGACAATTCGACCAGTGGAGTTGTGAATTCAGGGTCGTCTAACCCAGTAATTTCATCAAGGTCTATGAATTCAGGGCCTCTTGGGCCCATCTGGCTTTCATCCGGTCGTCGGCAGGGAGCCTTTTCATATTTAGTATGTCTGGGTCATCTTGTAGCTGATCAATTATCCATTGTGCATGTTATAACATGAGTAACCCCCTCTCCCGCACATCTTGAGCCTTGGGGAGACCTATCCTTTGCATCGAGGCTACCTAGGGAATCTCTGTTGTTTTGGCCGCTGCCTAGGAAACTTCTTCTACGATCGCTCTCATTTCTTCTCTGGGCCTGATGGCCCCTTGAGATGGTTGTTCTCGGATTGTTTCCTATTCATTCAGGCTCATGGCTTTGAACTTTTTCATCTTAGGGTCGGTCATCCTTGCAATGACTTCATCCCAATCCTGAGAATTTTCTATGAAGAACTCATCTTAAAAATTATCGCTGGCGTATGGCTAGCATGACGACACTTGAGATGCATGTTTCAAGACTAGACCCTTTGGGTTGTTCTTGTGGAAATGAACGGTCTGGAATCAAAACTCCAATTGGCTCAGTCCTTCTTGCTTAGCTTGAGAAATGTCTTTTACTAGGTAGAAACCTATATGGAATCCATAAGGTATAAATTCTCTCTTCTTATCTTTCACCAGGGCAATGTTGTAACCTTATAGGATGGTTTGGAAGTAGACTCCCCCCACAACACGCCAGTCAAGGACATGTACTAGTAGGAGATGAGGTGCTCTAGTGGCCCCGAATACCCTAATGTAGGTATTGCGTTCATCCAGATACCAACGGTTGACCTTTGCGATTTCTTTTTTTGCCGCAACCGATAGCCTCAGACACTCTTTCTTGAAAAGAATAAAATTAATGTGCACGATGAATTCATTGCAGATGAGGGAGTAGGATTTTTTGTACCTGTTCTCCCATAAAATTCTAAAGTAAATGTGTATTGGGAGTTCTGAGGCATGGCAGATCAAGTTCATGACAAAAAAGACATTTATGACACACATGACGTATAGTAAATACGAAGCCATGTAGAAGGATGGAGTCTCTCCTTCTTTCAAAGTCTAACCTTGTTGTAGGCAAATGCTCAGCTGCTTTGAAATGATGCCTCCCTAGTTGAAAATTCTCCCAGAAATGGCCACTGTGTAAGCTAGAGGCATCCATGCCTCTGAAAACCTGGAACAATATTTCTCCCCATACAATTGACAGATGAGATCCATTAGATATATATATGTCTCCCTTAAGTTGGTCATCTGGTACCAGCCAGAGTTCTGATTGATGTATTTTTTATCTTCTCTCCACTATGAATCCATCACCTGGCTGGTGTGGTGGCACTCATATAAATTTACGATGAAATAAATGTTCATCCACTCCTCCGAGTCTCTAATCTTGTAGTAACTCTGCACCTCTACCAGAAGGAAAACCCCGACACACTCACCATTGGCGTCATTAATCAAACATTTTTGTTCTTGCATATGGTCGATGAGCCACTTCAGGAGTTCTATGCAGGATAACACTGGAGTTCTTCTTGCCACCATGTGTAGGTACGATATTTGAATATTTAGAAAAACTTCATCGTCGAGCTTTCTCATATCGGGGTCATTGTGCGGGATATATTCTGGGAATTCTTCCCGACTGATCTTCTTGAAAAGTTCTCCACAGTGCGGGAGTACTGCCTTGGTCCCTGTGCTTACCTCCATATCTCCAAAGGCTGGAGTTTGAGTGAAAACCTTCTTGGTAGATGTCTCGATGACTGGTTCCGGACTTGGAGAAAAATCTATTTTTTTTTTGGCCACTGGGGAAGAGCCTTATCCTACCTCTGGTTCCTTTAGCTTCGGTGCTCTCAGAGATCTCCTGGTGGTCGGTTTTATTGGAGGCATTGTTCCTGCAATAGAAACAAATCATTTAGAGACTACATACAGAGCAACACTGGATAAAATACATATATGAAGTGTAAGCATAAAAAGGACAGACTGGTACATACCTGTAAATTTTTCTAACTGGTTATTTGATACTCACAGAATCTCGACTTCTTTGAATTGCTTGATTCGCTCCTCTAGGTGCTCTAAAACTCCTTTGCACACATAATGGTTTTGTTTAAAGCGGCTGAAGAGAATTTAAATGGGGAAGAACTTACCGTGTTGTATAAACCAATTAATTCAGGTGATGAGTGAAATTCAAACAAATCTACCACCAAATCTCTACAATTTAATTCATCGTGGGTTGATGGTAGATGCACGAAGGGTGATGTTTTCTATAGGTAATTTCAAACGTCCTTTTGATTCACACACGAAGTAGCAACTAATGTGATATTTGGAATTAATTAGTCCCTTAAATTCTCTAAATCTAAATGTATCTAGCGCTAAAACGTCCCATCGTGTCGCTTTCTCAGTGGGAGGATCGGGGATCAGGGATGTGCTATGGATGTTTTCGTTGATATTCTTCTACAAAATACCTTTGACGCTGATCGATTTCATCGTACGGTGCTGACGTGGAAACACTGGCTCGGGTTACGTGGCTTTAAAGACCGGTGACTTAACTCACGAGTATTAGTCTGAGTCAACACTTTCTTCAAGTTGTGCATTCTAAACTAAGCCTGAAGACCGGTGACTTAACTCACGAGTATTAGTCTGAGTCAACACTTTCTTCAAGTTGTGCATTCTAAACTAAGCCTGGGATCGTCGATGCCGAAAATATATAGGGGGGTCTAAAATCAGGGATAAACCTATTGCATGTATTTTAGGATTATCTTCCTCAAAATTCTCTCGATGCCGAAACACTCCGAGAATCGGTGATCAGAGAAAAAACTTTAGTGTGGCCAGAATGTTCGTCGCAATTCAGTTTTCTTCGATTCTGATAAGCGTGTCGAGTATCGGCTATCGACGATATCGTTTATTTATTTTTATATGTTTTAATCCCTTTGCCTTTTACCAATACCGAAGGGGATCATCTATTGATGATCTCGATATGTGATGCTTTTTGAGAAGAAAAACTTCCTTTTGTTGAACGAATATCGACACTTGGCAACTGGGGTTATGTGAGTGATTCCTTTTCACCTTTTAATTTATTCCAATGTCGAATCTTGAGTGCATGGAATGAATTGATTTAGCTATTTATTCCTTATTTAAGTGTTTATCCTTTTAAATTCATGGGGTTTCATAGAGTTAAATAAAACTAAAAAGCTAATGAGAGTCAAAAGAACAAGCACAAACAACACATTTCTCAAAAGGAAAATGAATTCAGACAGTGCAAAGATCAAGTGGTACCCAAAAAGAAAACAATTGACATAGGATTTTTAGGGTGTGTTGAGTGCTCAACATGACACTATTCAACAGTAGACCTTTCTCCCACTGGAATTGGCACCTTCACTGGTTTTCAATCCTACATGTTGAATCATTTCAGAGTTATTTCAATATACATTGTCTGATTCAACCATATATTTCTAGCAATTCGATCTCTCTTAATCTCCATTCCCAGAATGAAGTTAGCTACACCAAGATCCTTCATGTCAAACTTGGAGGATAGTTTATTCTTCACCTCCTTTATTGCATCCATGTTGTTTCCAATCAGAAATATGTCATCGACATACAAATATACATATATGAAATTCCCATCTTCTTCCTTAGAATATATGCAGTGATCAACTTTGATTCTCACAAATCCCAAACTAAGTATGTATGTGTGAAAATTTTGGTACCACATCCTTGGCGATTTCTTTAGACCATAAAGGGATCTTTTGACTTTTTACACCAACTCTTACTTTACCTTTACTACAAATCCTTCAGGTTGTTTCATGTAGATGTCTTCTTCTAGGTCCCCATGTAGTAACGTTGTATTCACATCCATATGTTCTATCTCCAAATCGAATGATGCAACCAGAAGCATCAGTACTCTAATGGAAGTTAGTTTTTCAACAGGGGAAAAAATCTTACCAAATTCGACTCCCTCGAATTGGGAATATCCTTTCACTACTGGTCAAGTTTTGAAGTTCTCGACTTGACCTGTGACATTCATATTCTTCTTAAACACCCACTTGTTTCCGATAAGATTTATTCCACTAGGTAACTTGACTAAATCCCATGTCTCATTCTTCTACAAGGATTCCATCTCTTCGACCATGGCATCCTTCCAAAATTTACCCTCTATTGAGTCGAATTCCTCAACAACCGACTTGGGCTCTTCATTGATGGAAGTTAACATGAATGCGAAACAAAATTCCAATGGACTATACCTTTCCACTAGTTTTCTTACTCTCTATGACATCCTTACAACCATATTCTTTTTTTCCACCTCTTCCTTATATTCAATAAACTCATCTGAATCATCTTCTTCATTCCTAAGTTYAAACCGCACCATATCAGGATTATTCTCGGTCTGAAAAACTTCCTTAGGCTTGGATTTACCTCCGATTTCTCTAAAGACCACATCTTGACTATACACTTTTATCCTCGATGCAAGATCCTATAGTTTATATCCTTTCRTCCCTTCTTTGTATCCGATGAAAATACATTTGGATGCCTTTTTTTCCAACTTGCTCCTCTTTTCCTTGGGAACATGCACAAATGAATCACAACCAAATAATTTGAGATGTGCAACTAAAGGATTCTTACCCAACCATACATCATTTTGATTTATGTGGACTAGATCCGACAAAGGAAACATTTTAACTAGATATCATGCAATCTTGATTGGATCCTCCTAGAATTATTGTGCGAGCCCAATGCCATTGAGCATGTTCCTTTCCTTATCCATCAACATTCTTTTCATTCTCTTTACAACTCCATTTTGTTGTGGGGTATATGGTGTGGTATTTTTGCATGCTATACCACACTGATTATAGAACTGATCAAATTCCTTTCCACATAATTCACCACCATTGTCAGTCCTCAACACTTTAATCCTCTTCTATGTCTAGTTTTCCACAAGATATTTAAACTCCTTAAATCTCTCGAAAACCTTTGATTTATTCCTCAGGAAATATATCCATGTCTTCCTGGAAAAATCATCTATGAAGGAGACATAATACAGGGATCCACCAAGTGAGGGAACTGTAACTAGGCCAAATACATCACTATGCACCAGTTCTAGAATCCCATTTACCCTTGTCGCTCTAGATGGGAACCTCACCCGACATTGTTTCCCATATATGTAATGTTCACAAAAGTCGAATTCTAAACCATACCTTTCCTTTGCATAGATCGAAGTCCTTTTTCTCTAATTTGTCCCATCTTCTCATGCCATAACCTGGTTGGGTTGAGTTCATCATGTCTTTTCGAGTTAGTTTGAACTGACTTGGCTCGATTCGATCCATTTTGAACCTACTTGGGTCAATTTGAGTTGAATTGTTTCGACATAAATTCAATTCGAGTTTTAGTCGATTCGATGTTGTTCCATCTAGTCGAGTCGACATTCCCTAATAACTTGTACAAGGTACCAATCCGAATTCCTTTCATTAAGATCATCGCATCTCTAACCGTATTGCATGATTCATTTTGAAACAAAGTATGCACACCTGCATCACTCATCTTACTGACAGATATCAGGTTTATTTCCAAAGCCAGAATGTGTAGCATGCATGGAAGGGTTATTTTCTTCCCATCCTGCAGTGTCAGTGAGACTCTTCCCCATCCGACAATTTTGGTTGTCGAGTCTTCCCCCAAGAACACATCACCTCCATAATATAGTTCATATTCACATAACCATTCTTTGTGTGGTGTCATATGATAGGATGCTCCTGATTCAATCAACCAAACATCTTGATCTGACTATGAACTATTCGACACCATATACACATCACCTCCGATTTTTGAGGTCGTCTTTCTCTTATTCAACTACTTATCATCAGATCCAACACTTCCTTTTGTTTCCTTCAAATTACAATCCTTCTTATAATTCCCAAATTTACCACTTTCTAACATATTTTCTTCAACTGATCCTGGGATTTATATCTACCCTTTGACTTGAAATTTCTACCGAAGAATCTTCATTTATATTTTTCTATCGGTTGACCCATCACTACGAGAACATCTTTGGTTGATCCTTCCATGTTATTTCTTCTCATTTATTCTGACAACAAATAAGAAACCACGTCCTCTAGTGCAAGTGTGTTTGTATTACTCCCAATATCCATTACTAAGCTATCTCAGGAGTCTGGAAAAGAACATAATAGGGGGATACACTTCTCCTCACCAATGATCTTTATATCCGTATAAAATAATTTAATTAACACGATATTAAATTCATTTAAATTCTCAGTCACTTAACTACCATCAATCATCCTCAAACAATATAATTTCTTTATGAGAAACAACTTATTTACTAGATATTTCAACTGGTATAAGATGCCCATCTTGTCCCATAGTTTCTTGGATGAATCTTCACATGAGACATTCAACAACACCAAATCTACAAGACAAATCCGTATCGTACTTCTTTCTTTTCTTTTGAGTTTCTTTCATTGACATGCATGTCGGCTGGGTACTTGGATAGTTCATTGTCCATTGTTCTTGATCCAAAAGAATATGTTCCATTTTAAGCTTCCAAATATCAAAATTCTATCCATTGAATCTTTCTATCTCTATTATGGAAATGCTCACTATTATTTACCGTGATCTTTAAAACAATTTATGACTTATGAATCTCACTGTACCTAGGGTTTATTTCCCATATTCAAGATTGGAAAATAAAGATCTGATATAATCGCCAGAAAATTACACTTCTATAATAACTCACTTGTCAGGGAAGACCTAAGATATGATACCACATGCCAGGAAATGCAGGACACTTCTACACTAATCCTAGCAGAAGAGAAGAAGAATTTAATCAAGAACACAAGTTAAACAAGAAATCACACAATACACCAAGATTTTACCCTGGAAACCCTTAACCGGGAAAACCAACATTCCTTTGACCTGTATTCTCTCTTGTTGTCTTATTCATTTAGAATAAAATGTTACATGTCTAACCTTGGTCCACACCTAAGACACAATCAACATCATACCCTCTTGCATAGGAAAGAACAACCCTGTAGCCAATTTGGCTTACATATGCATGACCAAAAATCTACGATTTACGATCCATTAGCATTACAGTATCAACAATATCACATTATCCTTTACGACCTTACAACATACCTCTTTATAGGATTTAAAACTTGAAAATCCTTAAATATTGGCTCCCAAAAGAAGTTGTAGATCCATGCATATCATTGGCTACACATCCCGCAAATCCTAGGATTCTATTACAGTCGACTCCAAGTCGGTTTTACCACTCAACTACCAGTCATCCTTCATTTGGTCTTTATTTTGTTGTCTCATGCCCAGACTTTGACCTCTTGTCGGTTGAATTTTAGTTGATATATTTGACTTCGAATTTCTATCGATGTTGTTAATGTTTCCGATCTACCTCGACTTCGACCATCATTTGATTCACCTCGACTATACTTTCACTGTAAAGAATATAAAAAACCAATAGTTCGAAAACTTTTTTCCATTTGGTTCCCATGTAGAAGTTACCCCATAGTTCCGGGAGTCCCTTATAGTCCCATTACGACTTTGCATTCGAACCTCATTCTTTTTAATCATTCTCATTCTGACCACTACCTATGGGAGTCCCTCCATTATATGTTTCTCATAACAACATCCTCAAGTCTTAGTTAATCTCTTCTCAGACTCCTTAAAAATGAAAAGATTGTCGAGTGAGATTGTCTCTTTCACACTCGTTAAATGGATTTGAAAATAAGTTTATTTCGGTATAAGTTTAACCCTTTTTCAGACCAAATAGACTAATTAAAAAAATGAATAATATATTCACCATTGGGTAGAAGAGTTCTCCTTGGTATTTTTTATGCTTTTTTGGGCCCAGAGGACTAAAACTACAAAGAATAACACTACTGCAAGTTTCTTCCTAATGTCAAGTTTTAATTTCATTTCATTATCCTACCTCCATTGTTGAGCCTAATTTTGGTTCTCACTTTCTCGTTATAATCCTATTTCCCCAACAATTATCAACATTCCTCAAGAAGTTCCTTCTATATATCCTTTGCAGCTTGAAACCCTTTAACCCAAGAGAAACATCCCCCTGAGTGTCCATATCCTGCATGTGTTCCCTTGCATCGAGAATAGGTATTTTCCACTGCATGGAACTAGTTGGCTTGTTTGCGACACTCGTTTCCTCTCTTGTATCATGGAATTATTTCACATCTATAAAAAAAAAATAATAAGGGTGGGAAAATAGTATTGTCTCCTATCAGCAACAATCATGTCGGTTTTGAACAAAGAAAAACCTTTTGAGTGCATTCATTGAAGGTTTGAGTTTAGTATGGCCTTAGGAAGCTTAACTAGTTAATCATAGTTTTAATCCACTGACTAGTTATTATTCCAGTCCCTATGGAGAGTTTTTCGATGCCTCCTGTGTCACACACTTTTTTCATTGTTCTATTTTGAGTCTATTCTTCCTGTGTTATCCATTTGTATAATTCTCCAGTTCAAAGGAATTCTAAAACTGGGTCATCCATTCCTCATAATTATTTACTTTGCATATCGATCATCCCCTTACAAGGGAATCTCAAAATCACATGAAGGTGTTGTCCTACCTTGCACCCTGGGCCTAATTTCATCATTGGTAGGTGACCTTAAACCCAACATATGACATATCTTCATTGGTTTCTAACTGGGTGGTTTCCCTTGTGTTTGACGAAAATAAATCTGTTCACACATTGGGATTTGTGAAGTGTCTTGGATTCCATTAGACCTTATTGGTGGTTTCCTTTCCTTTGTCAATAATTTTCATTATTGGATGTTATTCAGAGGCTCTCTTTCATGTACTACTTGCATCTGGTGCATGAAATAGATGCACATGGTCATTGGTTCATGCACATCATGTTCGTCTGAGTTCTTCCTAATCATCAAAGTATTTCTTTGTACCTCATGCTAGATGATGAGAGATACCTTAATTCTCTCCTTTCAATGTATGTCATTCCATCAACTTTAGCTCATCTATTCTAGATTCAAGATCTAGAGACACAAGAGTACCTAGATTCTTTCAGTCATCAGTGGCAGGTTCTATTCCCATCGAAAGTTGGAAATACATCAATGTATCCTTCTCGATGGATTCCTTAAGTGTTCAAATTGAACACCTTTATTCACACTTGTTGAATGTACTTGGTTCCTTGACACCTACTTTCATTGTTAGTGGCTTGTCTCATGTTTATTAAAGGTATACCTCAATGACCAATAATCAAACTAAGTCCCATTTTGTTCGACTTCAACTCCTTTATTCACATGATGTAGACTTGCACCATTGGCGACTAGTGTAGAATACCTTTAGTTCACTGTAGAAACACCTCATACCTACTGCTATCTTTCATCATACCAGTGCCTATATGACTTCAGTTATCATGGAAGATCATATTGTACTTCATTGTATACATATATCTTCAATTGATTTTAAGACTAGACTCCACTGTGTCTTGTTCCTGACTATGACCGCTTGTGGCATATGTCTACTTTTGATTTCCTATTCATGTCCATGAACATTTATCTTATATATATTCACATGGATTTGCAAAGTACTTCAGATTGGCATCCATGTGTACAGAGTCAATATCTATTGTAATATTCTAATGAGTGACTAGATCCTCTAGCTGGGTCCTCACTACTCGACTTCTGGGAATTATAATGTATTTCAGCCATCATGATTGCTTCTATGACCTCACACATTAGGGGGAATCTATTCTAGAATTTTTTTCCACACTCTATGCATCATGCTTTGTTGGCCTTCCCTTTCCCTCTATAGACTCAATTTCCCCATTTTTGTCAATCCAAAGTCAAAAATTCAAATTTTTGTGCATATACATGATCTATAGTTAGACAATATGTGTATACACAGGTCTCTCCATTACATCACGCATGCATCAGGTTTTTTTCTCAAAATTAAAAATATTTCTAGTTTTCCATGCCAATTCATGGGATTGATGACCCTTGGCCTTTCATATGCTGGAAATGCTCTGATTCAACCCTTCAATTCCACTTGGAGGCTATAAATTGATCCATATACAAGCCTTGTAAGACTGAGAAAAAATGGAGAGCAAGTACACTGGAGAATTTTTTCCTCATATTACATCCTTGAGTGTGCATCGCTTAGTCCTTTAAGTCTAAACTCTCCTTATTTTCAGCCCCTAAGCTCTCCCTATATTGTGAAGGAGGAACCCAAATACTCCTAGAACTTGTGATCTTTCCTTGTGGAGGATTGAAGTGGTGAAGGCCTAGGTGGAGGGACTCAGTTTCTCGGTTCCGACGAGTGTCGATACAAAAGGTTTTCAACTATGTATTTTTGTTGATTATATTAATAGAAATACTCTTTTCTCGTCCAACTATATGTTGTAAATTGTGTTATTTTCCATGGGTAAATTTTATATACATGTTGATGGACTATTCTAGTTTATATGATAACATTTTAGATATTTTCCACATGCTTTTGTATCTTGGATGTTGAAGACAAGTTGTAGGTATCAGTCATTGGATCATGAGCTCAATGGTGGTCTCCCACGAACGTCCGGAAGAGATAGGATTCTAGCCTTTCTTTAGTTGGAATTTTCATTTTTCTATCATACTTGAGATTAGAGTTGATTCCTAGGTGTCATTCTGTCTATTGTGGTCCTACCCCAAACCATATAGAGTTATTCCTCGTAACAATCTAGATAAGTCAAATCAATTCATTTTTGACAAGAGTAGTTTCTTCTATGATTCTGAGGATCTACGTGTCCTTGGGGACTCAACGTATATATATTTCCCATATGAAAACTATGGAGTGAGTGCTCCAGGGTCAGTCTTATGCTTGGTCTTCCCTCCTTATGGAAGCGATGTTTGCTCAGTTGACTTGGTGTTCTCGAGGTAATGGTAGATACTTTGCATTTGTATCCATTTTTTGTAGTTTCATCTTTGAGAGGGTCGTTATTTTGCGTCTACAGATCATTATAGAACCTTCATCACCAAGGTTATGGCATATGAGGCGATGGGCAGTGATATTTCTACGACATGGGGGTGGCCCTATGGTGCATTATTTTACTATGACGTTTCATGGGTTTTGGTTATATACCCCTCAGGTTATTTTTGAGTAACCTTAATCTAGTATGGATTATCGACATCAATATGATATTGTCCTCCCTATTGGGGAGAGTTGCAACTGATGAGGTGAGCATTGTTCATTTATTTCTTTTGATTATGCATGCTAATGTATCACATGAATTATTTGACATAGTATTTATGGGTGCCTATCTTTGTGGGTACAAATATTGGATTGCAAGGGAACAAGGCTGAGGTAGTACGTGTACTTGTCGTAGAGGCCCCTAAGGGCCAAACCAAAGTGTTATACTTGTATTTTCCACCATATTTTTTTCAATAATGTTATTAGATGTTATGAGGATATGATTGCATAATTGAATAACATTCTCATAATTATTTCACAAGGAAATAATTCTTTTGTCACAATTTCATAATTATGAAATAAGAATTATTTCATAATTGATAATAAACTCATAATTCAAGAGAAAGTTCATACTGAGTTGGAAAAAGATCATAATTGAGCATGGAACTTGAGAAAAAATATCATAATATAGAAAACGTTCATAATAGGTTGGCAAAAGATCATAATTAAGTATGAAACTTGTGGATGACTTGTAATTGCTTCGTTCACATGCCATCAAGCTTATATATGACTCGTAATTTCTTAGTTCACATGCTATAAAGTTATTAATGACTTGTATCCACCTATCCATGAATTGTATCCACACAATTCACATGTCATGAAGCCTATCTCCAATCTGTTCTAAAAGGCTATAAGAAGAGGCCAAATCAAGGAGAAGGAAAATATTTTTTAGGGTTCTTATGCTGTCAAAATAGAGAGAGAATATCAAAAGAATAAGGAGGAGAATCAGGAACCTATAACTAGGAGGAAGCATCAACATCCAAGGTCTGAATCTTTGCTCTGTTTATTCTATATTCATTAATAGATCATTGGCTTTCCCCATAATTTTTTTTTCTTAATTCATAAATGTTTGGATATGATCTTAAGAGAAATAGATCAAGATAAATCTAGAGAATTTGTTTTTTCTAACACTAGAAGGATAGAAGATAGGTGGTTGTTTGTATCCTTGTGTGAAGGAAGTAGATTGCAGGATCTGGAGTTGAATCTCAAGAGCTACAATAACCAAGACATGCGAGGAAAACTGTCAATCAAAAGGTATGATCAATCCGCTTCTTGGTTAAAAGGAAAATAATTACTTGCATATAGGAAAACCATGGTAATCTATCCCGTTTTTTGTCTAGGATCAATAGGAATATCCTAGGGAGATATTGTTTTCCAAACAATGATATACCTATGATATTTTATCCCATATCACAATTGGTGACTCCGCTGGGGAGATCCTTTGCTCTTTTTCTTTGTCTCTCTTAAAGAGTTTTTCCTCTAAAAGAGGCTCGTGACCTTCAGCTAAAATTTTGTAAATTGATGTGTGGAATATGAAGGAATAAAATACATATCTATATTCCTCCATAAAAGTTATCTAATGAAAAAAAAATCGTCGAGATCAGTGTCCGGAAAGAAAATTTATCGTTGATTTAAAATCAGTTATTTTGCATATTTTCCGTGATGACGACGTGGACTATTTGGATAATATATTTTGTTAGAGAATTCAGGTTGTAGCCAAACCAAATCCATTAGAAACAGTATTTCCAAGGAATTTGTTTGATATATTATATCATACGCTTCTGGTAAATACATATTACACTACATCCCCTGCAAATTTCCGCTCCGAAACTCTAGATCTCCATTAGATTTTTTTCAAGTTTTGGGTGAGATATTCATAGAGACATTGGAGTGGGGCTGATACGACATCACTTACAATTTGAGAATGCAAGTTTACAATTTTATTTATAATGTGTAAATAAATTTTGGATTAAAATTGTGTGTGGAGTTTTCTGAAATGTCCAACATTTTGAGTGGACACTCCACCCATCATCAGGGACATAGAAAAAAAATATGTTGTAAAAGAGTGTTGGGGTTTTGTAAATATAAAGGTAATAATTTGGAATTATTTGTTGGGATGAGAGAGTTTCCACTTTGTTACACTACAAGGAAAATAAGTTTTAGCGGAGTTTATAGCGAAGGTTTCTAGTGTTACAAAATCGACAAGAAATGTCAAAAAAACCTCTGGTACAACATATGTTTTTTATAGTGGATGTTATTGCTGACACTATAATGGAACTTGATTATAACTAAAAAAATATGGGCGGATGGAGGTGTTAGTGTATGTTTAAAAATCAATGTGTTTTTATGAGTTACAAGCACCTTTGCGTAAATACACGTATCACATTGGTGTTGTACACTTAAAGTCAAGCACCGAGGCGTTTGTCTTATAAGCATCAGGGCTTTAACAATAAAACACATTGGGAGAGTAAAAAATAATTAAGCGCTAGGGATTTATACTTAGAACGCACCAGTATGTTATTAATAATAAAGCACTGATGTTGTATAAAATAATATGCAACAGTGAGTTACTTGGAAAAAAACCTCAGTGTATTAAAAATAGAAAGCAATGGTTCTTTTTAGTAACAAAAAAGGGTTGGCTCCTATCAACAACACAAAAGCACAGATGTGTATTAATAACACAAATGCACCAGTGCTTATTAATAATCCTAAAACACTGATACTTATTAATAACAAAAAACATCGATGCTTTGTATACGCTAAACACACCAAAGGCCAATTTTTAATGTAATTTTGTGGTATTAAATAAATATTGAAACTAATGTTAATTGATTACATAAAATCATCAATGAACATTTCTTATGAAACACACCGATGCGTTGTAATATTAAACGCACCAATTAGATTAATAGTTAAAATACATCGAGAAACATCAACCCGTGATAGTGCAATTATTGTTATTTTTTAATTCCATTATTTATCAAAAAAATTACATATATATTATATTTTGATTAGTGAATTTGGATATGATGTTTGGATTAATTTGTTATATCATCAGATTTTTCATCTCTTCATTATAAAATTTAGTCATCCATACATTTAATCAACGATGTAGCATTTCACAACGACACTGGACAATGCAATAGAATAAATTAAAACATATTTTATTATCCCTATTCATACAAAATGGAACACTTGTTGATAATCCCTTGTCTTTCAATTGGGATACTATGTCCATTACATTAAACAAAAATGTCTTATTTTCACAGAAAATTATTTCAAAAAAATACAATTGCAGCTTGCATTGATATCGAATTATATTGGTCATCATTCTTCACTGGAATTGTTGTTAGTGCTCGAGCTACTTCCATGCCTTGGGTTATTTTGTTGAATGTTTAGTTGATTTCCTTGATTGTTTTCATATTCTTCAAGTTCCATCTACAAACATAAAAATAAACTTTAATGAGTCTATGTACATTGGTGAGGATAATGAAAATTGAAATAAATAATATATGAATATAAATTGAAAAGCGACGTACTTGCAAAGCAAGAATTGAATCATGAATTATACACATATGTTCACAATAAAATCTCATGCCTTATTTCAATGATTCTTCTGTTGGCTCAGTTTAATACTTTGTTTCGTACAAGTTTTATATCCCATAATAAATCATAGATTTAATATAAAGTATTATTTTTGTTTCATTAATTATAAAATGATAGAAGTAAAACAACATAGATTATACTTACAAATTCCACAAATAATTTTTGATATGTCAACATATACTCACAACACTTAATTAACCCAATGTAAATCAATTTTTTTGATGGATCTTCTTTGTATGTTAGCACATGTTTGAAGACATTGAAGGATGGATGTTGTAAAACAACTTAAAATATACAAAAAAAACCTTAAGTTGTTATAAGGAAATAAAAATTACTCACACACTTTTCTATCAACCCTTTTCTTCCTTTTCGTTCAGTTTTGTTTTTAACATAAATGGTTCGAGGCTTTTATATTAAAAAGAGAACAAAAAAGGTTCAAAATTTACATATGGTAGGGTGGAAGGACCTCTGTTACTTCCATAAGATTCTAACTATCTATGGGGGTCTATAGAAGCTGTATCATCCAGTCCATAAGTGTTAGAGTTATGCCATGTAAAAATGGCGACATACAAGTTCAAAAGCAACAAAAATTTACAATTCATTTGGAAGATGGTTAGTGATTTAGAGAAAACCCAGGGT